>JASPKZ010008203.1:635000-765000 GCA_030220185.1 Diploptera punctata
TTAACAGGTGAAAAAAGTTTAAAAAATTATATCTAAGTTGGTGTTTGGATGTAATCGGAAGGATGAAGAAAAAGGGGAAGACCGTTGAAAGTATGAATGGAGATATTGTTGATGTAATTAAGGAAAATAACTAGAAGAGTTGGATTGGATGCATAGGGAAGAACGCAAGAACAAAATTTAATTAATGCTACTTTGGGCAAGGAAAAAAAAACATTCTAAAACCCTTTTAGAAATAATAAATTCTCAACTTTCGTCACTCGATTACATTCACTGAGAATACCCAAGTACATTTTTTAATCAAGACATCTCCAAAACGCGGGATGACGTTCCCTTACACATAACAGACACTCATTTCTTCATTCAGCAGACAAAAAAAAAGTATGGCTTTCAAGGGAATATACTCAGACATATCGCCATCTAGAACGTCTTTTGAGATGAGAGAAGGCCGACAGCTAATTTATAATTAACTAGCTAATACCCGACGTGCGCTGCTACGCCTAAATAAATGAAAATTAATGTGCTTTTATGTTTAGTTGAATAAGTAAAAGGAAAAATAATTATAAATTTATATTTTTAGATACCCCGTGCTAATTACCCGGTGTTGCCCGGGAATCTACTTATTCCGATTTTCTTGACTTAAATGAGCTGAAATACGAAAATTAATGTGTTTTAAGTTTAGTCAAAAAAGTGGGGGGTAAATTTATATCGTAATTATTTTTAAATACCCCGTGCTGTTTACCCGGCGTTGTCCGGGATTCTACTCATCCCCATCTTCTTGGCATAAATGAGCTGAAAGGCGAAAATTAATGTACTTCTTATGATTAGTTGAATAAGTAAAATGAAAAATAATTATAAATGTATATCGTAATTATTTTAAGACTCCCCGTGCTGAATACTCAGTGTTGCCCGGGAATCTACTTATCCCGATCATCTTGGCATCAATGAAAGACAAAAATGGTTATTGTGAGTTATCCGTAAAAGAAAAACACATGATGTCGCGGATATTTTTGAAGAGTTTTTTCAGATATTCAATTCTGCGTACATTAATTTTGTGTACATATTACTGTTTAAGCAGCGTAAACCATTTCAGCGTCAAAAAATAACTTTTTTCACGTTTTCACTACAAAGGGTGATTTTTAAGGGTGTAGGAGTTGGGTATCACAACTCTCTTACAGCCTATGTTCATCCCGGGAATCTCCTGAACATTTTGAAAAAAGCCCCATCACAATCGGATCAACGGTATGGCCACGCATAAGGTACGAACAAACAATCAAACAAACAAACAAACAAACATTTTTATATAATAGATTAACTATAGTTAATACCCCCAATTTTTTTATAAATTAGCTGTAAAATTCGTACGGCCTACTAGTAACAACAGTAAAAATTAATCCATTAAGGCAAATTGGGCAGAGATATTGAGAGATAAACGAATGGTGCAAATAAAGATAAATGTCGAATATTACGCCTGAAGGGTTTACAGAATGTCAATAATATTTAAATGGAAAACACAAACAATACTGAGAATGGATGTCAAATATATTGAATTCGATGTTTAGAGACTGGAAACAAAAAATAAATGTACTCCAAAATATAAATAATAGATACATTAAATTTACATTTACAATAAACACAACAGCATATCGGCTTAACTGGAAGCGAGAAAATAGAGAAAGGAAGAAAAATAAACTACATACATAAGGACTTTATTAAACTAAAAGTAAGATACATACAATGTTATTTACAAATATGGATCGCATGGGCAGTAAGCCGTACGTGCTGTTGACAGTCCGTTACAATAAGTTGATGTTTGATAATAATATACTTAAAACAAACAAAAAAAGAAAACAATAATATTACAATTAGATATCAATGCAATTACATTATACATTAACTTAGTTATGTAGAATTATTAAGAATTAATGGTATTGCAATTTGTTAACATATTTATTTATTCCTGAATAAGTGTTGTTCTTATTTTCCGCGTTTTGTCCAGAAATCTACCCAAGTTTATCCAATTTTCTGGATTTACCAGTAACTCGTAGCATGCCAATCTTCCACGATTTGAATTTAGAAATCTTTCCGGTAATAACTAATGCCTCCAATATTCTAAATCACTACATTTTCCTAATATATGTATCTCGTCTTCAAAGCTCCCGCACATTGGACATATTCGCATATCGTGATCGTCGCTAATTTTTAAAAATGTCCATGCCCCTAACCTGAACCAAGCAAGCCCTGATCTGTCTTTAAATCTTAGATTGAGTATATAAGATATATATAATATAAATTAATAAATGGAACATTAAAGAATAATTTAAGAATTTAGTAATTTCATTACAACCAATGATATCTACATCAACTTTTGAAGTTATTAAAGGCTTAAGGAAACATGTTGTGTACCTCGGACGTTATCAAAAGAGTTGGAGAAGATATTGTATTCGTTGCTATTTGCTGAGGATCAGTTACGGATCACAGATGATTACGAAGATTTATAGAAACAGAACAAGGAGTACAAAAATTAGGGATTAAAAAAGAAGTGAAGCAGTGGGAGATAAAACACCTGGTTATAGAAGACTGAATAAAAGCATGTGACGAGTGTGCTTATCTGCGGACAAAAATTAGTGCAGAAGAAAGTCATGATGCTGAAATCAAAGACTGGATTAACAATGATATAAAAATTAAGTGTATATATGAGTTCAAAAGTGGGCGATCGCGAAGAGATACTAAAGGCCAACACGCACACAATATTGAGTAACACTAAGAAATTGGGACTGGAAGTAAATATCAATAAAACTAAATATATGGTCACACACAGAAATATATTATATAATGGAAATTGACAGCTAATGACAAATGAGGGAAATTTTGAGGAGGTGGCTGAATTCAAATGCCTTACTTACTTACTCACTGCCACTATCGAACCCGTATATTCATGGCCGCGCTCTCCACAAATCCCTAACCTGAGCAAATGTTTTACAATCATCCCTTGTATAATCTACTTCCCTCAAATCGTGGTTAATGTAATTCTCCCACATCATTCTTGGTATACCAACTAGGCGTTTTCCTTCTAGTTTTCGTACAAAAAACTTCCATGCCTCTCCTTCATTCCCCATTCACGCCACATGTCCTGCCCGTTGCAGTCTACGAGACTTAACTGTTCATATTATATCTGGTTTCCTATAAAGATCAAGTAGCTCACTGTTAGGTAGCCTGTCTGTTCATCTCTCTTTGGCCCAAAATGTTTCCTTAGAACTTGATGCGGGGTAATTCCTAGAATTAATTTTGTTTATTATTTGGAACCTGCCAACCCTTGAGTTACCGTTAATCACTGTATAACAAAAGCTTATTGTGTGGTCCCAAATAATAAACAAAATTCCATCCATCCATAGCAAATCTGCCCGAAGGCAGGTCCTTCACTGCAATCATAGCTTTCCACATCGGTGAAGGATGATGACGAAAAGGATGATGATGATGATGATGATGGCCATATGATTTCGGGGACCGTTTGGGCCTTAAAGTTTTCCTGACATTTGTCTTACAGGTGAGGAAAAACCCCGATAAAAACCCTCACCCAGAAAAACTGTCCCGACCGGGGATTGAACCCGGGCCCGCTGCGTGACAAGGCAGCACGCTACCTCGAGACCACGGCGGTGGACTAATTCATCATCATCATCATCATCATCATCCTGCCAGGTATTAGTCCTAGAAGAACTGTTACGGCCTGAGAAAGCGGTTTTCGTGCCATCTTTTCATAGGTCGACCAAGTGACCGTTTCCCATTTGGACAGTAGTTCATTATTGCCTTGGGGATCCTGGATCTAGCCATCCTTGAGACATTTTCCTTCCAGTTTAGCTGATATCTGGAGATGTAGTACAGTATTGGTGACACATTAAGTTCTTGAAGGATTTCTACATTTTTTTTCGATCCCATTTGGTGTAGTCAGCTGTTCGGCGCATAAATTTTATTTTACAAGCTGTTAGTTTGCTTTCATCTCTCGTCCTTATAGTCCACGCTTCACTCCCACAACATAGGACTGGTTGAGCCATTATTTGATAAAGACGAGTTGATTTTTGCACTAATGAAGGTTTTAAAACTCTAATAATGATTCCCATTGATTTGTTGAATTTCACAATTTTCTCTGATAAATCCAAATTTTCAACAGAAGAGAGTTTATATCCTAAATAAGTAAACTCATTAACTCTCTCTAAAATTTTGTTATTTAAACAAATTTTGCTTGGTATTGAGGATTTTCCACAAAAGGCCATTATTTTAATTTTATTGGTAGATATTTCCATTGAATATTTCTGGGCTATCGATGGACTAATTAAATATATAACATGATAAAATAAAAAGAACCAAGAAAAATTAAGAAATGGAAAATTAAATATTGAAAATTCAGAGTGGTGAATCTTGTACTTTGAATACAAAACCGAGTTACTGAAATGCCTCCACAACTTAGAAATCGTTTCGTGTGAGAGATGTATGGCCTCATTTTTCCGAGTCATTATCTTCCGTCTCTCACTTCAAATTGTTTGCGAGAACGCGAGCCATTATTATGACCATTTAGTATGCATCACAGTATTCTTAATATAGCACAACTGGTTATGCCCCGAGCTACAAGGACGTTCCACCGCTTCTTTCTTCGTAAGGGCTAAGTCCAGGCGCTATCCCACTCTCACATAGGGAGCATCCAACAACATAGTTCATATAGATTGATCCAATACTCAACTCACGTCGTGGAAGGGCATTTAAAGAAGCTGTATTTAGAGATTTTAGGGGTATTTGTACAAAAATTCTTGTTTAATTGTTGTTTTATGTAACTCCTTGGATAAAAGCAATAATAATAATAATAATAATTTTATTTCTTCTTCTTCCTTCCAAGTATTAGGCCAAGGCCTGTTACGATCCTATAGAAAATTTTCCCTCCAGCGTTTCATAGGACGGCCCAGTTATATTCGTCCTCTTGGTATATAATTACAAACAGCTTTGGGGATCCGATTTGAACTCATTCATTCTAGATGATGTTTCCAATTTAGTTGGTACTGTTTAATATATTCCAAAATTGGCGTAGTCTTCAATTCTTTTAAGATATCGGTGTTCCTTTTGCGATCTATCTGGTGTAACCTGCTGTTCTGCGCATGAATCTCATTTCACAAGTCGTTATTCTGCTTTCATGTTACCTTTTTAGTGTCCATACTTCTGTAAATTTGTTAAAATCAAACAGACCTTTCTGAAGATTATTTTCTGAATTTGCAATTATTATTTGATCATCTGCAAACATAGGGTGTTTAATTTTGTATTTTCTGATATTCCTATTCTAAATGTATATTTCTTTCTCCAACGACATATTACTTCGTTGATATAGATCGCAAAGAGTGTTGGGGAGAGGGGGCAACCTAGTCTCACACCACGATTTATAATTCCTTCTTCAGAAAATCTGTTATTTAATTTCATCTTTATGGTGTTGTCTTTGTAAATGTTGTATATGTTCTACAGATGTAAATTTGACATTTTTCTGAGTTTCAATATATTGAAAAGTTTTGGTCTCCTGACTGTGTCGAATGCTTTTTCAAAATCTATGAAAGCAAAGTGCGTTTTTAAGTTGAATTCTCTTCTTTTAGAAAATCAACATAAATATTTCTCTCAAGTAATTTTATTTACATACTACAACAATAAATTACGTGTTTTTCAGATGTTTTTATTTAATTTATGTAGGCCTAGGTGGCATATCATCCCACTTTATCATAAGTAATGCCACGAGTGATTTCCAAATTATCGATAAATTCACGACTCACGAAGTGAGGAGTGAATTTATCTAGAGAATTTGGAAATCAAGAGTGGCATTTGTTAGGACTATTTAACGAATAAAATTAAGCTGTTTACTCACAAATCATTATTTAACTATAGTTATTTTAAAATATTTATATATTTAATGTAAACGGCGATGTTTGAAAACAAATGAGAAGCGATATGTACGCTTCATCTGCTTCTTTTGTTTATCACTGCAACCAGATCATACTATTTATTGCCAACGGAACGCAATATTGTAAGAATGCTCTATACTTACTTACTTACTTACTTACTCACTGGCACTATCGAACCCGTAGGTTCATGGCCGCGCGGACATAAGCTCTCCATACATCCCTATCCTGAGCTAATGCTTTCCAATCATTCCCTGTATAATCTACTTCCCTCAAATCATAGTTAATGTTGTTCTCCCACCTCATTCTTGGTCTACCAACTGGGCGTTTTCCCTCTGGCTTTCCTACAAGAAGCTTCCATGCACGTCTTTCATTCCCCATACGTGCAACATGTCCTGCCCATCGCAGTCTACGAGACTTAACTGTTCTTATTATATCTGGCTTCCTATAAAGACCATGTAGTTCATTGTTATGTAGTCTTCTCCATTCACCTGTCTGTTCATCTCTCTTTGGTCCAAAAATTTTCCTAAGAACTTTATTCTCAAATACTCGTAATCTCCTTTCCTCCCTTAAAGTAAGAGTCCATGTTTCGCACCCATATAATATAACTGGTAGAATAATAGTTTTATATATTTTCAGCTTAACGTTTTTTGAAAGGAGTTGGGACATCAAAAGTCTCTGCAATGCATAATAGCATGCATTTCCAGAATTGAGCCTATGTTTAATTTCTTTGTGCGTCTCATTCCTATTTGTGATTATTGTTCCTAGGTATTTGAATTCAGCCACTTCCTCAAAATTTCCCTCATTTGTCATTAGCTGTCCATTTCCATTATATACTGAATTTCTACCTGTGACCATATATTTAGTTTTACTGATATTTACTTCCAGTCCTAATTTCTTAGTGTTACTCAATAGTGTGTGCGTGTTGGCCTTTAGTATCTCCTCGCTATCGGCCAATAGTACTACATCATCAGCATAAACTAACAGCTTATTAATACCATTCAGTTGTAAGCCTTCCTCATTCTCTAAAGATTTAATGGCATGCTCTAGTACAAAATTAAATAGTAGAGGAGATAGTGCATCTCCTTGCTTCAACCCATTCTGGATTTCAAAAGTGTCTGAAAACTGTTTGCCTACACGCACCCTACTATTTGAGCCATTTAGACACATTCGTATAAGTCTAACTAACTTTTTAGGAATTCCGAACTCCAGCAGGATACTATATAACTTCTCCCTCTTAATTGAATCATATGCTTTTTTTGAAGTCTACATATAGTTGATGTACAGTGCCATTATATTCCCATTTCTTTTCTAAAATCTGTCTTATACTAAAAATCTGATCTGTTGTAGACCTGTTTCTTCTAAATGCACATTGATGATCTCCTAGAATGTCATCAATGTAGGGAGTAAGTCTGCTTACTAATATATTTGTAAGAATTTTGTATGAAGTTGAAAGTAATGAGATGCCCCTGTAGTTGTTGCAATCAGTTTTATCTCCTTTCTTATAAATTGGTACGATAATTGATTCCTTCCATTCATCTGGAAGAGCTTCTTTTCCCAAATCATACTAAGCAACCAGCGTATTTTGTCTATCAATTTTTCTCCTCCTGATTTTATGAGTTCTGCTGGGATCTCATCTTAACCTGATGCTTTATACATCTTCAATTTTTCAATTGCCATTTCAACCTCTAATGCACTTGGCTCTGCGACTAGCATTTCTGCTGTCTGTAACTTATCCTCCTCAATGTCCTGTTCTGTATGTACATTTAATAGCTGATTAAAGTAACTTTTCCATCTATTTAATATACTCCTAGAATCTGCAATCATATCCCCATTTTCATTCCGAATTATGTTTGTTCTAGCCTGAAACCCTTTCTTCTCTATACTAATTCCCTGATATAATTCTCTAATGTTCCTATTTTTTGCATTCATTTCAAGATCATTAATCTTCTCTCTCAAATATTCCCTCTTTTACTCTTTAGTAACTTAGTGGTTTCCCGTCTAATACTACCCAATTGCTCTAAATTTACCTCATTTGGCTCGTGTAACCATTTAATTTTTGCTAGTTTTCTTTTCTTTACAATGTCGGCACATTCCTCATCAAACCATTTCTTGTTTTGCCTCTTTTTTAAACAACCAATGCTTTCTGATGCTGACAATTTAATAGTATCTCTTATAGCCTCCCATTCTTTATTTATATCAGGTTCTTCTTCGTTTGCCACATTGTCATCTGAAGATTCCAGTACTTCAAATCTATTAGCAATTTTGATTTGGTATTCTTGCCGCATTTCATCATTTCTCAAGTTTTTTAATTCATATTTTACAGAATCATCTTTAGCATTCGTTCCTCTCATAAGCGATAGCCGTTGTCTGATTTTCACTCTGACCAGATGATGATCCGAATTGCAGTCTGTCCCTCTAACTGATCTAACATCAATGATGCTACTGTGCCAGCGTTTATCCACTAATACATGATCTATCTGGTTCCGAGTTTCTCCATCTGGGGACGTCCAGGTGTATTTATGAATATCCTTATGCTGAAATGTTGTGCTCTTAACAATCAGATTCTT
This sequence comes from Diploptera punctata, assembly GCA_030220185.1. Taxonomy (NCBI): domain Eukaryota; kingdom Metazoa; phylum Arthropoda; class Insecta; order Blattodea; family Blaberidae; genus Diploptera; species Diploptera punctata. The sequence continues at coordinate 643,495 of JASPKZ010008203.1, forward strand.
TGATGTGGCAAATGTGACTAATCTAACCCCGTTGTCGTTACTATCTTCATGAAGACTGAATTTGCCTATTGTTGGTTTGAATATATCTTCCCGCCCCACTTTTGCATTAAAATCTCCTAAGACAATTTTCATATGATATCGTGAAAGGCTATCAAATAAGCATTCTAATTCTTCATAGAACTCATCCTTGATCTTGTCATCTTTATCTTCTGTGGGGGCATGTACATTTACAATTATAAAATCATGTCGTTTACCCTTTAGAATTATGTATGATATCCTATCATTAACAAACTTAATATCTCGGATAGCGGATAGGATCCTCCTTCTGACTAAAAAACCCGTTCCAAATGCAGGTCTTTCTGCACCCCCATAGAATAATGCAAAGGTTCCTGATTCCTGACTACCTTCTCCTGGCCACCTAACTTCCTGTAAAGCGACTATATCCAAGGGCGATTTATCTAGTTCCCGCGTTAATATCTCTAGTGCCCCACTATTGTATAAAGTCCTAACATTCCATGTTCCTAGGAACATGTCCCTGTGTTTGAGCCTTTGGCATGGGTTCCCTGAAGTAGTCCCCCGCCCGGAGAACCGAATGGGGGACTATTTGACCTCCGGAAAATTTTACCCCAGATGAACCCATGTCCGCATTTCTTGACGGTTGTATTTTTTACGGTGAAAGATCGTCACTCTTTCGCCCAAGGTACTTTTTTCGTCTGGCTTATCACCTTCGACCAGTCCGGCATGGGTAACCCTATCGGCAGCAATGCTACCGCCGGCATAGCTCTCAGGATCATTTAAGCACGCAAGCCACTCCACCACGACAAGGTAAAGATACCATGCTCTATAGTGGAGAAAATATGAAATACATCAAACTGTATATTAATTGATTTCTGATGTCGTATGATGTAAATATGACAATTATATTTTTCTGGATTGTTACCTGGGAAAAAATACATTTAAGAAAGTGCAAAGAGTGGGTTTCTTTTTTTGGTGGTATATAATCAATTGCTACAAATTTTTTTAGATTAACTACCGCATGCGGAATGTGTTTGACATTCATGCACTATATATACAATCTGATAGCCGTATTTCTCATAGGCTCAGTCACTGAAAATTATGGTCAGACCTGTTCAGAATATTAAAAAGGAGGAGCCTTCTTTAATATGGTAATTATAACACTGATAAATATTTCGTGAAACACGACTCTGATTGGTTGTAAAACAGAAATCATTGAAACGTGATTGGCCATTGGTTCCCATTTGGGGCATGAGTTAAATAGTCTAATTAATCTCCTCTACAAGTCCTAGAAGTTCGTAATGAAAATTTCCGAGCATCCTGTATTTGTATTTAACCGATATGAAAAGGAGACGTTAAATTCTAATGTTTACGAAAGCATTTTAATTATGAATCACGTAGCTGTGGAATACAATCTGTGTGACATCGAGTTTTTTTGTCTGAAATATGAACACGCTTTTGAAAAGAAGTCTGCGTTTTGTGTGAACAGAAGTTAGCAAATCCATTATCTGATCTAATTACACGAGTTTGTGAAACAGCATAGGTTAATGAACTAGAATCTACTGGAAAATCATATCTCAAGCACATTGTCAACGTACGAGATTTCTCTCCTGTTTAGGGATTGAATTTTATTGTCACAATTTCTATTCTTAATCAATTTATTATTTTTATTCTCAATACTATTACACCAGTGGCGAAAACATTCAATTATATATATATGCATAAGTATATTTGAATAAAATATTTGAATAAAATATTTGAATAAAATAACAATGCTATTATGCATTGCAGAGACTTTTGGTGTCCCAACTCCTTTCAAAAAACGTTAAGCTGAAAATATATAAAACTATTATTCTACCAGTTATATTATATGGTTGCGAAACATGGACTCTTACTTTAAGGGAGGAAAGGAGATTACGAGTATTTGAGAATAAAGTTCTTAGGAAAATTTTGGACCAATGAGAGATGAACAGACAGGTGAATGGAGAAGACTACATAACAATGAACTACATGGTCTTTATAGGATGCCAGATATAATAAGAACAGTTAAGTCCCGTAGACTGCGATGGGCAGGACATGTTGCGCGTATGGGGAATGAAAGACGTGCATGGAAACTTCTTGTAGGAAAGCCAGAAGGAAAACGCCCAGTTGGTAGACCAAGAATGAGGTGGGAGAACAACATTAACTATGATTTGAGGGAAGTAGATTATACAGGGAATGATTGGAAAGCATTAGCTCAGGATAGGGATGTATGGAGAGCTTATGTCCGCGCGGCCATGAACCTACGGGTTCGATAGTGCCAGTGAGTAAGTGAGTAAGTAAGTATGCTATTCCATAGTTACAACACTAATGATAATCACTGTAGTTAAACAAAATTCAAATCTCTTAATTAAAAGAAGAAAAACAAATTCAAAACAAGGGTTCAATTTACCCGAAGTTCCTCTACAATAAGACAAAGAATCGGAATTAAATATATTATTGAAGGTATATGTCAACAAGACAACTCATATGGTATGTACACCTAATGAGCATGGCTGAAGAGATGTTACCAAGGTTTGCTTATGAATGGATTCCATTAGGACGTCGAAAAAAAGGAAGACCACGGACAAAATGGATGAAGGGTATCTGGGAAGCAACGGAGAGTATGCATCTTAGAGAAGATCAATGGATAGACCGAGCGATTTGTGCCATATATAATTAGTTTTTATTTGTTATGTTATGTATTGGTTGTATTGTATTGTATTGTACTGTACTGGTATTTGGCTGTCAGATGGTAAGGAAACATTGTAACCTGACTAAATAAATAAATACAAATATTTTCGAGCTATTCTATGCCATCAGTGGAATATTCCATCGGAGAACAAGTGATTCTAATCGTGCTGTTGGTCAATGCGATGATGCATGTTTCCGCTTGACACAATTGCCAACATGTTTGCCCACATATAAGGGAATTCTATCCTAAGATTACGCCTATATTATTGGGCAAGTTAGGGTGAGGAAATAGGCAAGAGGGTTATGGGAAGTTAGTGACAGTTTGGGTAAGTTAGGGTAATAAAATGGGCGAGTTATTATGAGGTTTTAATGACTATCTCATATACCGATAACTTTGCCTCTTCCTGTTGATAAAATTTCCTCTTCCTGTTCGTAATGAGAAATATCTTCTCAAATTAACTTCTTTGACAAGGATGTCGATTGAACATGTACGATCGATATGGTACAGCAAGAAATGCGAAAAAAACTTCAAAAATTACCAAAAGAAGAAAGGTTAGTTTTGTTGCTCTAAAAAGTATGAAATGTTGTATTATGAATCTGCATTATTGTTAATAGTTATTTCTTATACAATCATATGTTACTGATTTTTCCCAAGCCCAAAGGGATTCAACAGTAAAGATATGCTATTTATAACTATACAGCCGGCTTAGAAATCACCCGGAAGTACGATCGGAGTACATTACCTCACAATTGGAAAATATTAAACATTATAATTATTTTTAGCTTCTGATGTTGTAATATTCGCTAAATAGTCACTCGAAATCCAACGCGATGTTGAGTTTTTATAATCATTAGATAAAATCACAACCTCTTGTTAGATTACTGTTGATAAATTGGCTACACTGACTGAGACATGACTAATACATATTTTATATAGCAAATATGCTGATATTATGTTACCTTGAACTCAACTTCTCTCTTTATTTTAAAGCATTTTCACATTTTTTTGGAAAAAGAAAACCCCTCAGGTAATTAATTATTAACATTTTGCAACAAAAAGTGTTGTTCTTTCTTTCCTTTTTTTTAAATTTTAATTTATGTTGGTGGCATAGAATCCTCCACAGTTGCTAAGGTTGCTGCAATTTTTTTTTCAATAACATCTAATTTATTGTATCTCTGTTTATGAGAACTAAAAACTAATGACCCTGGGCAAGGGAATAATTTACAGATCAAACGTTATTTGTACGGGGACGCAGGGAGACTCTGTGATCTCTACGTACAAGCTTAGCACTAATAAAATCTAAGAAGAATTTGAGAATTTGGGAATTTGTTCCCGAGAACGTAACAATTTGTTGGTACAACTGCTGGGCAACTTGTGAATAAAACATATTTGGTTCTAAATATTTACTAATCTCGAAATGCAACCCCCTGAATAGTATAAATCAGGTAAAAACGAAAAGTATATCCTAAATTAATAATAGTAACATGGTATTAATAAGTTGTTAGTCTGTGCTCTTGATGAAGTATTATTAGGCGGTAGGGAAAAAACACTGTGGGCCGTACATGCACATTATATTTAGTAACATTAAGAATTGGGGCTGGAAGTAAACATCAATATTTACAAGTAGAAATACATAATTGAAATGGACAGTCAATGAAAAATGAGGACAATTTTGAAGAAGTGCCTGTATTAAAATACCTAGCAACAATAATTACAACAGCAATGAGACTGGAAAAAGATCAACACTGGAGTAAGACAGGGATGTGGATTTTCACCGGTGCTTTTCATTATATATATATATATATATATATATATATATATATATATATGAACAGAATAATAAACGAATGGAGGAAAACACAACGGGAATATATACCCATCAAAAGGAACCTCAAACTCGATTCTATTCTTTTTGCAAACGATTTAGCTCCTCTGGCACATTCCGAAAATGATTTGCAACGATCAGTTTATAATTTACAAAAAATAGCTGCCAAATTTAACATGGAAATATCAATTTACAAAACTAAAATTATGGCATTTCATGGGAAGTACCCCATACAAAGTAAAATCTGTCTCCAGAATAAAATTTTGGAGAGATCAAATCAATTTAAATATCTTGGATATTAACTCTCTATCTGGGATGAAAAAGATATCCCTGAAAAAATTACTAGTTACAATAAAAGTTTGAGAATTGTTAATTAAGTTATGAAACCATCCCTTGTACAAAAATAAACACCAGATTACGTTTATATAACACGTTGGCTAGACCAGTGTTGACCTATGTTAGTGAAGCATGGACACTAAAAAGGCAACATGAAAGCAGAAAAAGGCTTGTGAAATGAGATTCATGCGGGTAGAACAGCGGGTTACACCAGATAGGATCGGAAAATGAACACCGATATCTTAAAAGAATTAAGGACTGCGCCAATTTTGGAATATATTAAACAGTACCAAATAAATTGTAAACACCATCTTGAAAGAATGAGTTCAAATCGGATCCCCAAAGCTGTTTATAATTATATACCAAGAGGACGAAGATCTCTGGGCCGTCCTATGAAACGCTGGAGGGAACATTGTCAATGGGATCGTAACAGGCCTTGGCCTAATACTTGGTAGGAAGAAGAATAAGAAAGAAATTAAACATAGGCTCAATTCTGGGAATACATGCTACTTACTATGCAATACAAGAACTCGTGTCCCAACTTATCTCAAAAAACATTAAACTGAAAGTATTCAAAACTGTTATTCATCTATTTGTATTACATGGATGCGAAACAGGTTGTCTAACATTAAGGCAGGAGAAAATGTTACGAGTATTTGAGAATAAAGTTCTTAGGAAAACTTTTGGACCAAAGAGAGATGAAGAGACAGTCGTAAGCGTATTGAGAATACTACATAACAGTGTGCTGCATGACCTTTATAGGGAAATCTGATAGCCTAAAATGGATGCAGTTAACTCTCGTAGATTGCGAAGAAGAGGACATGAGGCACGAACAAGATGAAAGAGGGGCATGGAAACTCTATATAGGAAAACCAGAGGAATGAGCCGAGTAAGTAGGTCAGGTGTGTGGTGGGAAAATAACAAACTACGATTTGAGGGAGGTAAATTATACAGGGGATGATTGGATAATATTACCCTCAGGATAGATACGTAAGGAAAGCTTACATACGCGCGGTCATGAACATCTGGACTCGATATTGCCACTAAGTGAGTTGGTTAGCTGTAATGATCTGAATGCAGGACATTTGATATGTTTTATTACACGCTTTATATTAGCTTGACCTGTATCTATCTATGTATGTAACGGAACTTTTGAACGTGATTGTCACCCACTTAAAATCATTGGATCGACTTGAAACTTTGTATACTTGTAAAGAACCCGTGACATTACAATAATCTCATATTTAGTTTCTAAAATCCTGCCAGAATCATCAGAAAATCAAAAAAAAAGTGTCTTTGTATCTATGTAACGGAATATTTGAACACGATTTTCACCCACTTAGTAACATTGGATCGACTTGAAACTTTGTATACTTGTAAAAGACTCGCGACAATACAATAATTTCATATTTTGTTTCTAAAACCCTGCCCAGAATCATCAGAAAGTAAAACAAAATTAAAACTGGTACAATAGGTTGCGGACTTTAGTCAATCGTTGTAAGAGCTCAGTTGGTAGAGCGGCGAACTCTAGTGGTATATAATTTCAGTAATCCATAGGTCGCTGGTTCAAATCCGGCTGGGAGGGTTTTTTAGAAGAGTATTACTTTTAGCTCATACTACAAGAGTATCGAATTTAAAGATATTTACATTTTTATCTTATTCTGTAAAATATTATAACTAAACAATAGAAAATAAATAACAGTTTTAAAAAACTAAAACACACGCTTATTAGAAAACCGAACTAAAAAAATGAAAAATAATTTTAATTTCCATCACGCTGGGATTAAAATTAAAGCGGGTCAACATACAAATCATCTCCACAACATATAGAATAAAACTAGAGTTTTCAACAAAAAGAAAATAATTTTTGACCATCAAAAGCGTGGGGGCTTTTATATTTTTTACATTTTTTCTTCTAGAGACTTACTTTACCAATATCTGTTAATTATCAAATATATTAATTGACATAGGAGCACCCCACGTTTTTGATGTAAAATTATTTTATTTTTGTTGATAACTCTAGTTTTATTTATATGTGTTGGAGATGATTTTTTTGTTGACCATTTTAATTTTATCCAAGCGTGTTGGAAATTTAACATCATTTTTTTCATAATTTTAGTTCGGTTGTTTCTAATAAAGCGTTTGTTTTATGTTTTTAAAACTATTATATTTATTCAACAAATAGTAGGAGTTATTAGACAAAAGTCAGATATTACAATATTATTTACAAATATGGGTCGCGCGGGCAGTAAGCCGTACGGTGGTGTTGACAGCCGTTACAATAAAGTAATAATGGTTACTAGTGTAAAGAAAAAATAAACAACAAAAAAATCAAATAACATTACAATTACATAAAGAAAACACAATAATATTACAAATTAAATATAACACAATAGCATTATACACTAAAAAAAACATTAACATTTACAATTACATAAAGAAAACACAATAATATTACCATTAAATAATAACACTAATAGCAATTATACACTAATTCATTTTATATATAATTGTTAAGAATTAATGGTATTGCATTTTTGTTAACATATATTTATTCTATGAATGAGTGTTGTCCTTATTTTCCGCGTTTTGTCCAGAATTTACGAGGGTTTATCCAATTTTCGGATTTACCAATAAACTCGTAGCATGCCAATCTTTCCCGATTTGAATTTAGAAATCTTTCCGGTAATAATTGACGTCTCCAATATTCTAAATCATTACATTTTCCTAATATATGTTATGTAAATGTCATGAATGGAAGAGTTGGTTTTCATCATAACATTTTGTTCATGTAGGCCTAACGTAGGGCGATTTTATAAATCTTATCTCCACAAATTGCTACTTATATAAGTCTAGAATGAAAGGAAACGGTGTCTTAGCAATTTAAGACAAGAACCTTTCTTTATTAGCAAATAATATGTAACAAAATCTTAGAGACATCGTGAAATGCAAACGGAATTGGAATCACATAATTAGAAGTAAAAACTCTTCTGAAGTTTCTGAAGGAAGTAGAGAAAGTGTGTTTCAGCTAACAAGCAAAAACTAACTGCCAGAAATGTTTCCGATACTCTCCCAACTTCTCCTATACTTCAAACGTCTGACGTACAAACATATTGTCTTGCGATGCGATACATGTTATCCCGAAGTGGAATATTTCTTTTATTTTTTGAAAATACATAATAATAGTAATAATAATAATAATAATAATTATTATTATTATTATTATTATTATTATTATTATTATATTATTATTTATTTTTGTTTGGTTAGAAATAGATGGAACAAAAATTAAATCAGTAGAATATATTAAGTATTCGGGATCAATAATTCAAAAAGATGGATGCACTGAATTACACATCGAAAAAAGATATTAGAGACAAAGAAAGTTATTGGCACATTAAATTATATTTTATGGAGTAAGCATATAATCAAGAGGATTAAATTATTAATATATAACACCACTGTGAAGAGTATTTCATTATATGGTGCGAAAACATGGACGTTGAAACAAAAACACATATTCAGTGGAGAAAACTGGTATAAAGCCACTAACTTTTAGTAGTAAAACAACCTGAAATATTTATGCAAATACGATATGTAAAATTTCAAAATTTGGACACATGTTTGTGATAAGGGTAAGAAGTTAGATCTTCCGGAGGCTGTAGAAATTAATAAATTTAAAAGTGGTAACAAACTGTTAAATTCTCTACTTGATTTGAATTAATCCCCTTTGTTAAATTTAAAAATTTAAATAAATATTGTTGTATTGTTGCTTAGATCAGTTGGAACACAATTCACATGTCTGAAGAAGATACAGTGTACCGAAACAGCTGTCACTCATTATATAATAAATATGAAAATTAAATAAAATTACGTTTTATTTTTATTTAATTAATAAATATGGATTTTCATCAAGAAAACACCAAGTCAATTGATTATTATTATTATTATTATTATTATTATTATTATTATTATTATTATTATTATTATTACTATAAAAACATATTATAAAAAATAGAAGAAAAACTTTTGAAATGGTATGGACACCTCATAAGAATGGAAGAAGAGAAAATATCAAAGAAGATTCTTAATCGAAAAACTAATGGCTGAAGTGGAAGAAGCAGACCTAGAGAACGTTGGATATATGGAGTGAGGAGAAGTATGGAAGCTAGAGATTTGAGGGAAGAAGATGCTTTAGACAGGAACCTCTGGCGACACATCACTTTGGGTTGAAGGAAAAACACTGTATTGTGGAATATTATTAACAATTTTTTTCAGCATTTTTGTACTTTCTTTGTCATCTGTACATTGTGTAACCTAAGACTCTTATGTATTATTAACGAAGTTGTAGATAAAGCATAACTGTTATTATCTGTATAATTTAACCCTTGTGAAGTTGAAGAGAAGACCTGACGGTCATATCTCCATGAAGTAAAATAAATGAACGATTAAATAAATACTGCCTTATCAGAATGCCAAACTGTGGACGAACGTAAATCAATCAGAAAACTGTATATTTTAGTGTTCTGACACTTCTAAATAATAGTGCTTCCCACAGAGAATCTAGTGACACCTCAAACATCATTTCGACAAAAAAGTGACAATCTGGGCCTTTCCTTAAATCCTTCAACAAATTTAGGCAAAGTTACAAACCACAATAATGCGATTTTGTGAAGAGTTTCTTCTAGCTTGAATCTTTAGGTGCAGTAAAGAAAGCAATATATAGTTTAAGAGCGAAAGGAATTCGACACATATTGACATCATCCTCGATAAAACGTTCCACAATCATTGGAACGGCAGGGGTATGCCAAATATCTTGGCGATCCCGACATATTGATCTTTCACAATTAAAGACGTCCTTTCCCGGTGATACACTATCTTGTTGTTATTGTAAAACTGTTTGGTTATATGTCACTTCAGTTTCCTTCTCTCCAAAAATACTAAATATTTTAATATACTATTCAAATCAGATATAATAAGAACAGTAAAGTCTTAAAGACTGCGATACCAGGACATGTGGTACGAATGGGAAATTAAGGAAGGGCATGGAAGTTGCTTGTAGGAAAACCAGAAGCAGAACGCCCAGTTGGTAGACTAAGAATGAGGTGGTACAATAGCATTAACCATAATTTGAGGAAGTAGATTTTATAGGGGAAGATTGGTAAACATTAGCTCATAATAGGGATTTGTGGACAGGTTATGCCCGCGCGGCCATGAACTTACGGGTTCGATATTCCCAGTGAATTACTTAATTATTTAGTCAGTAATCGTCATAATTGTAGGCCTTGGATTTCTTAAGATGTTCACGCCATATCATTCTGTCTTTCGTTCCTTCATCCATTTTTTTTTTTATTTCCAGAGTTCTGATATTCTCAATTACTGCATGCGGTCCTCCCGTCTTGACTCAAGCATTCCTAGTATCTTACTTACTTACTCACTGGCACTATCGAACCCGTAGTTTCATGGCCGCGCGGACATAACGCTCTCCATACATCCCTATCCTTAGGCAATTTCTTTCCAAATCATTCCCTGTATAATCTACTACTTCCCCAATCATTGTTACATGTTTTTCTCCTCCCCACCTCATTCTTCGTCTACCAATTGGGCCGTTTTTCCTTCGGGCTTGTTTCCTACAAAGAGTTTCCATGCACTTCTTTTCATTCCCCATAACCTACGCGCAACATGTCCTGCCCATCGCATCCTATTAGACTTAACTTTTCTTATTATATTCTGGCCTTCCTATAAAGCCCAGGTAGTTCATTGTTATGTAAGTCTTCTCCATTCACCGGTCTGTTCATCTCTCTTTGGTCCAAACAGTTTCCTAAGAACTTTATTATCAAATACTCGTAATCTCCTTCCTCCTCCCTTAAAGTTAAGAGTCCATGTTTCGCACACCCATATAATATACAACTGGTAGAAAAAGAGTTTTATATATTTTTCAGTTTAACACGTTTTTTGAAAGGAGTTGGGACATCAATCGTCCTCCTGGCAATGCATAATATCATGCATTTTCCAGAATTGAGCCTAATTTTTATTTTTTTGTGCATCTTCATTCCTATTTGTTGATTATTGTTTCCTAGGTATTTGAATTCATCCACTTCCTCCGACCCTTCCTCCTCAAAATTTCCTCATTTGGTCATTAGCTGGTCCATTTCCATTATATACTGGTAATTTCTACGTGTGACCCATATAGTGAGTTTTACTGATATTTACTTCCAGTCCTAATTTCTTAGTGTTACTCAATAGTGTGTGCGTGTTGGCCTTCAGTATCTCCTCGCTATCGGCCAGTAGTACTACATCATCAGCATAAACTAACAGTATCAAGTCACTAAATGTTAAGGATCACAGACTTCTTTGGAAATTCAGTTTTCAATTTCTATTGAGTAATATTAAAAAATTAGGACTGGAAGTAAACATCAATAAAACTAAATATATAGTCTCATATAAATACATTAAATAATGCAAATGGACAGTTAATGACGAATGAGGGAAATATTGAAGAAAATATTAACCATGGTATGAGGGAACTAGATTATACAGCGGATGAGTGGAAAATATTAGCACAGGATAGAGATGTATGGAGAGCTTGTGTCTGTTTCCATAAGCTTGCGGGTTCGATAGTATCAATGAGTTTTGTGAGTTAGAAAGTTAGTTAGTCCATGCGTATAATATGTCTGGCCTAAGCCAATCTAATAATATCTTATATATAAAATAATGATTTGTTTGTTTGTTTGTTTTTTCGTATTTTATGCGCTGCCATATCGTTCATCCGATTGTGATGGGGCTTTTTGCAAAATGTTCAGGAGATTCCGGGGATGAACATAGGATATAAGAGAGTTGTAATATTCAACTCCTACACCCTTAAAATCACCCTTTGTAGTGAAAACGTGAAATAAGTCCCTTTTTGACGCTTAAATTGCTTACTCTGCCTAAACCATAACAAATACACAAAATTAATGTATACAGAGTTGAATATCTCAAAGCACTCTATAAAACATTCGACGACAGCATATGTTTATCTCTTACGGATAACTCACAATAACCAATCTTGTCTTTCATTGATGCCAAGAAGATCGGGATAAGTAGATTCCCGGACATTCATAGCGGCGCACGGCGGGTATTCTTTTATGTAAAACTCAAAATAACGAATTTTGTCTTTCAGCTTATTTATGCCAAGAACATCGGGATACATAGATTCTTGGGCAACGCCGGGTAATCAGCATGGAGTATCTAAAAATTGTAACGATATAAATTTATAATTATTTTTCCTCTTACTCATTCAACTAAACATAATAATAGTTTTAAAAAACTAAAACAACACGCTTTATTAGAAAACCGAACTAAAAAAATGAAAAATAATTTTAATTTCCAACATGCTTGGGATAAATAATTTTACCATCAAAAGCGTGGGGTGCTCTTTATCAATTAATATATTTGATAATAAACAGATATTGGTAAAAGTAAAGTCTCTAAGAAGAAAATGAAAATATCATAAAAAGACAAAGACACTTTTCTTTATTTTCTGATGATTCTGGCCAGGATTTTAGAAAACAAATGTGGAATTATTATATTGTCACGGGTCCTTCACACGTATACAAAGCTTCAAGTCGATCCAATGTTTCTAAGTGGGTGAAAATCGTGTTCAAAAATTCCGTTACATAGATACAAAGACACTTTTTTTATTTTCTGATGATTCTGGTCATGATTTTAGAAACAAAATATGAAATTATTATATTGTCACGGGTCTTTTACAAGTATGCAACGTTTCAAGTCGATCCAATGATTTTAAGTGGGTGAAAATCGCGTTAAAAGATTCAGTTACATAGATACAGGTCAAACCAATATAAAGCGTGTAAAAACACATCATTTACGTATTTAGGCGTAGCAGTGCACGCCGGGTATTAGGCAGTTTTAATAAAATTCACCACATCAGACTCATAATATCATCATCCTCGACATGAAGGTTTAGGGCTTTTGGCCTCTTCCGGCTTAAAACTAATCACGCCATCTCTTCAAGAGTCGAATAACACTGTTCTTTTCTATAAGATTATTGTTCAAAACCACTTTTGCTATTCTAGTTGGTAAAATACGTTGACCATGGTCTCTCCAATTAGTCCTATATTTTTCGATCAACTTTGCCGTAGTTGGTTGTATATTCAATTCATTCCTCGTGTCCATGCTTCTCCTATCATCTAACAACGTACAACCTGCCACAAAACGAAGATATTCCATTTCTGAAGACACTATTTGTTTTAACTGGTCTGCAGTTAGATATTGCTACGAGTTATTGGTAAATCCAGAAAATTGGATAAACCTCGGTAAATTTCTGGACAAAACGCGAAAAATAAGGACAACACTCATTCATGAATAAATATATGTTATCAAAATGCAATACCATTAATTATTAACAATTATATATAAATTAATTAGTGTATAATGGTATTGTGTTATTATTTAATTGTAATATTAATGTGTTTTCTTTATGTAATTTTAATGTTAATGTTTTTCTAGTGTATAATGATATTGTGTTATTACTTAATTGTAATATTATTGTGTTTTCTTTATGTAATTGTAATGTTATTGCTGTTTTTGTTGTTTATTTTTCTTTACACTAGTACCAATTATTACTTTATTGTAACGGACTGTCAACAGCACGTACGGCTTACTGCCCGTGCGACCCATATTTGTAAATAATATTGTAAATATCTTACTTTTTGTCTAATAAAGTCCTACTACTACTAGATATCTAATCCATAAAAATTAATGTGTTGTTTGTTCGTACTTTATGCGCGGCCATACCGTTGATCCGATTGTGATGGGGTTTTTCTAAAATGTTCAGGAGATTCCCGGGATGAACATAGGTTATAAGAGAGTTGTGATACTCAACTACTACACCCATAAAAATTGCCCTTTGTAATGGAAAACGTGAAAAACTTAGATCTTTGGATGTATTCACGTAGACTTTCACGGCCGGAGTTGCTATGATGATCTTGAAGAAGATTTTCGGGCTGTAGACCGTGGTCGTGAGGCTTGTAGTTCCCCGACGTTTCGCCAGAGACTGCGTCTGGCATCCTCAGCTGTAGGCCGAAAATATTCTTCAAGATCATCATAGATCTTTGGATATTTAAATGGCTTACGCTGCCTAAACCATAACAAAAACACAAAATTAATGTACACAGAATTGAATATCTCAAAAAGCTCTACAAAAAAGTCCGCGACAGCATATGTTTATCTCTTACGGATAACTCACAATAACCATTTTTGTCTTTCATTGATGACAAGAAGATCGAGACAAGTACGTAGATTCCTGTGCAAGCATAGCAGCACATGGCGGATATTCTTTTATGGATAACTCACAATAATGAATTTTGTCTTTTAGCTCATTTATGCCAAGAAGATCGAGATAAGTAAATTCCCGGGCAACACCGGGTAATCAGCACTGGCAATCTTAAAATAATTACGATACACATTCATAATTATTTTTTCATTTTACTTATTCAACTAATCATAAGAAGTACATTAATTTTTGCTTTTCAGCTCATTTATGCTAAGAAGATCGGGATGAGTAGATTCTCGAACAACGACGGGTAAGCAGCACGGGGTATCTACAATAATATAAATTTATAATTTATAGTTATTCAACTAAACATAAAAGCACATTAATTTTCACTCATTTAGGCGTAGCAGCGCACGCCGGGTATTAGCTAGTTAATTATATAAATTATATAATTATAAATAATTGTATAATTCAGAATTGTGGGATAAAAATATTACTAATAAATATAAAACTAACATATATCACACAATTGTTAAAAGCACCATTACTTATGGAGCACAACCATGGTCATTAACAACAAAAACAAATAAGTAACTTTTGGCCACGGAAAATGATTTTATACGAAGGGCAGCAAGAATTTAAAGAAGAAAAAATATTAGATACTCAGTTATAAGCAAAAAATGAAGATTGAAGACACTATTTTACATTATATTACAATTCAGCAATTAAGATGGTAGGGACATGTTCAGCGAATGGAAGAGGATCGGCTACCAAAATGTGTATTGGAATGGAAACCTGAGGGGAGACGAGGCAGAGGAAGACCTAAATCCTCCTGGAGTCAGGGAATATATTTATACATGAAGGAGAAACATCTAAAACCAGGAGATTCGATGATCCGACAAAATTGGCTATCAGGAATCGGACAAAGTCAAAGACATTAATCAACCGATGCGATTATCTATCTTTCTAATTCATAATTGTATTTCCTCCTTCAGATACCGTTTTCTTGCACAGCTACATACATATATCTAAATACTCTTCTGTAGAACAACCCCACGAATGTAGTTAGTTATACCCCGATACAAATTCTAAGAAATGGATGGCTTCGAAGGGAATTAAAGCTGTAGGTCCAGTGTCGTAAAATCACGTGAAAGAAATTGAGAAAAGAGGCTCTGGGAAAAATTTGTCGGCAGTTTCAATTCCACATTTGAACTGCAACGGTAATGACCGTCGTTAAATAAAATAAAAATACAACTCTTATAATGATATATATAACAGAGAGCGTCAATAAAGTTGCAGTACATCAACTCGCCTCTCCTAAAAATTAATTTTCACCTTAACATACACAATGGTGGCTCAAACATTTTAAGCTATATTTTGCACTGTGTTATTGGTTTGAAATAAATTGAAAATTCATCACTGTATACACACAAACAAAACTGTACATTAAGCACACAACATAATTTGTGCAGAACCTGCCAACAGTTAACAAATCATTGCATATTCAACTCATTAAATGCTAATTATTTTATGACATGGTGATGATTTGTAAAATTCTAGCAAATGTAGACTAAAACAGGTATTAACTGATTTCTACCATCACCAATGTATCGTCAACTAATTTGCTGTAATTGCCGCATTCAACAAAAATTGGTTTTGGACTTATAAATCTGCTAGTAATCAATTGAGTTGGTGTTTACTTGATGAAAATCCATATTTATTAATTAAATAAAAATAAAACTACGTTTTATTTTTTATAATTAATAAATCTTCTAGTAGTTATACAGGGTGAAAATTATTTAATCCGACGAATTCTGGGAGGTTATAGGGGACACCAAAACAAATATTTTTCCTTAATGTTATTTTTTCCTGTGAGTATTATTTAAACCGGTAGAGGAAGATTTCTGTGGCTGCAAATTAATTAAACCAACAAACACTTTTGTAGTTTCTATTGCCAAGAGACAACACATTAACACAACGCAATTACTTAAATTACAGTAGAGGTTCAAAAATGCCTCCACTGACATGTAAATAAAGGTTACACCGGATAATGTTTTGTCTAACACGAGCAAAAACTCCAGGAGTATCGTTAATTGCTCCTGCTGATGCTACTATCCGGGCAATCAAATCCTTTTCTGATGCAAGAGGAGTTGTGTAAACAAGGCTGAGCATCTCACCCCACACAAAAAAAAAATCCAAAGGGGTCATATCTGGGGATCGAGCAGGCCATGGTACAGGACCACCTCTGCCAATCAACTTTTCTGAAAACCGTTGGTTCAAGAATCGACGCACACGACGACTGAAATGTGCCGGCGCCCCGTCATGTTGGAACCACATGCGTTGTCTTGTAGGGAGCGGGACGTCTTCCAGCAATTCTGGCAATGCTCTAGCGAGAAAATTGTAATAGTGCCTGCCATTTAATGGCCTAGGTAGGAGATATGTCCCAATTAAACAGTCCCCAACAACACCGGCCCACACATATCAGTGTACTCACTCCAGGTGTATCGCTCCATTAGTAAACAGATACAATTCACTACTACACTGGTGGAAAAAACAATTCCTGCCATCAACAGCAGTTGCAGTCATGACAACTGAAGAGCGTAATACGCCCTCTACCGGTTTAAATAATCCTCATAGGAAAAAATAACATTAGGGAAAAATATTTGTTTTGGTGTCCCCTACAACCACCCAGAGTTTGTCGGTTTAAATAATTTTCACTCTGTATAAGTGGTAGAACTTAATTAGACTGAAATATCTATCGAACCCGCAGGTTCACTGCCGTGTCTACATAATTTCACAGATACATGTTAAATAATTAATTTTACACGAAAATTACATTTATTTTATGTAATTAATAGTTTTTATCTGACTTTTATATCTTGTACATTTTATATTTCAATCGTTAAAGCTAGATTGAATCAAAATATTTTGTAAATAATAATTATATTGTAGACGAAATGCCTACAACTCAACGGTATTAATAAGCCTGTTAGTTTATGCTGATGATGTAGTACTATTGGCCGATAGCGAGGGGGTACTAAAGGATAACACGCACACCCTAAGATATTAGGACTGGAAGTTAATATCAATAAAATTAAATATATGGTCACACGTAGAAATATATTATACAATGGAAATGGACAGCTAATGACAAATGAGGGAGATTTTGAGGAAGTAGATGAATTCAAATACCTAGCAACAATAATCACAAACAGGAATGAGATGCACAAAGAAATTAAACATAGGCTCAATTCTGGAAATGCGTGCTATTATGCATTGCAGAGAATTTTGACGTCCCAACTCCTTTCAAGAACATTAAACTGAAAATATATAAAACTATTATTCTACCAGTTATATTATATGGATGCGAAACATGGAGTCTTTCTTTAAGGGAGGAAAGGAGATTAGGAGTATTTGAGAAAAAATTACTTAGGAAAATTTTTGAACCAAAGAGAGATGAATAGACGGGTGAATGGAGAAGACTTCTTAACAATGAACTATATGGTCTTTATAGGAAGCCAGATAGGCCTATAATAAGAACAGTTAAGTCTCGTAGACTGCGATGGGCAGGACATGTTGCGCGTAAGGGGAATGGAAGACGTGCATGGAAGCTTCTAGTAGGAAAGCCAGAGGGAAAACTCCCAGTTGGTAGACCAAGAATGAGGTAGGAGTATAGCATTAAATATGATTTGAGGGAAGTAGATTATACAGGAATGATTGGAAAACATTAGCTCAGGATAGGGATGTATGTAGAGCTTATGTCCGCGCGTCCGTGAACCTACGGTTTCGATAGTACCAGTGAGTCAGTAAGTATTCTAGACTTACCATGTATATTTATGTTTATTGTAATTTAGATGTAAAAAAATATTTACTGTATTTTTCTAACCAGGTTGAGTGGTAGACAAGGCCTTAAGGCATTTAAATTCAATAACAATAATTATTTATTTCCAGGATTACAATATACATTCCTATGTTTGTAGATCGAACAAAAATTATTAAGTATTTTTTATTCAGTTTTCCCTATTTTTTAAAGATCAGTTTGATTTCAAAATTAATACTGTAATATTTTTAACTACTCTTTAACTTATTCGAGAAAACAACCAGCAATTCACATTGTCTGAGGTCTGTAAATTTAGTAACAAAAATGAAATATATTTTATAGGAAAAATTTCATATATATTTGTAGTTATACCTGAACGAGTGCTGGACAAGATTTTCTGGATATTACGTTTCAAACAACGTTCTGAAAATATGTTGATATTAGAGTAGGTTACAGTGATTTGTTCCATTTTGTACTTGACGTACAGAACAGAGTTTAAATTAGAACAAAACACAAAGGTTTCAACTAAGTTGTTATGCACATTTTTTAATAAGTAAGTAATTATATTAAAACAATAATTGACTTGTTAAGGCCTTAACTCTGCCAGGTAAAATAAAGCTATTATTTTATTATTATTATTATCATTATTATTACTATTATTTCATAAATTCTGCACACATATCTATCCTGAGCTAATGTTTTACAATCGTCTTCTATATAATTTTCCTCCCTCTTCCTTAATGTTATTCTCCTACATCGTTCTTGGCCTACCTTCTGGGCGCTTTCCCCTGGAGTTTCTATGAGAATTACCCATGACCTTCTTCGAATCCCCATTCGAGCCACATGTCCAGCTCATCCAGTCTATAAGACTTAACTTTTATATCAGGTTTCCTACAAAGTTAATGTATTTCATTGTTATGTAGTCTTCTCCATTTGCCTGCCTGGTCATCTCTCCTTGATCCATACATTTTCATAAGAACGTTATTCTCAAATACTCCTAATACAGTGAAACCTGTCTTAGCCGGAACCTGTAGAGACGAAAAAAATTCTCCAGAACGGTACGAAAACCTTCATAACGCGGAAACGGAATGGTTTTTAAAGTACCAATAGTTAATTTTTAGCTCAGTAAGAAGGAAAATTATTCTTAAGCACGTTCTAATTACAGTATTAATGATCACACGTGAAAATTCTGCATATGCCGCTACAGCATTATATTGTTTTACCTTCTTGTGTTGCCATTGTATTGCGGGGATACCCTTGCTTATGTGTGACAGCGGAGAATCCCTCGCTTTTCCTTGCCTTCTTACGTAACCTGCGAGGGAGTTGGGAAACTCTTTAGTCCTCCTGTAAGTTGAGTTCCTTCTCGTTTTTGTGTAATAAAGTTGTTTTGTATTGCCGTGCAAACTGAGCTGTGTCACATAGACTATTTTGTCTGTATTTCAGTTCAATACGTTATGTCTTTAAAGCGTGCATGTAGAACCCATACACTGCGTGAGAAAATTCAAGCTTGTAATTTGGGAACCCTTTATAAGAAGGAAAACTGCCAAGACGGAAATATATTTAAGGAACCGTCATGTTCCTTCATAGATAGGTTTTACTGTATTTTCTCCTCCCTTAAAGTAAGAGTCAATGCTTCGTATCCATATAATACAACAGGGAGAATAACAGTTTTACATATGTTGAATGACTAAAAGCTATGTACAATGTTATTTAGAAATGGATTGCACGGGTAGCAAACCTTACGTGCTGTAGACAGTCCGTACCAAATTAATCTGGTAATAGTATAAAAAAGAAAACAAGAGATAACATTGCAATTCAATTAAACAATTAAGGTAAGTAGTAGAATTAGTGTTAATGAAAATATATAAAACTATTATTCTACCAGTTATACTATATGGGTGCGAAACATGGACTCTTACTTTAAGGGAGGAAAGTAGATTACGAGTATTTGAGAATAAAGTACTTAGGAAAATGTTTGGACCAAAGAGAGATGAACGGAAAGGTGAATGGAGAAGACTACATAACAATGAACTATATGGTCTTTATAGGAAGCCAGATATAATAAAAACAGTTAAGTCTCGTAGACTGCGATGGGCAGGACATGTTGCACGGATGGGGAATGAAAGACTAGCATGGAAGCTTCTTGTAGGAAAGCCAGAGGGAAAACGCCCAGTTGGTAGACCAAGAATGAGGTGGGAGAATAACATTAACTATGATTTGAGGGAAGTGGATTATACAGGGAATGATTGGAAAGCACTAGCTCAGGATAGGGATGTATGGAGAACTTATGTCCTCGCGGCCATGAACCTACGGGTTCGATAGTGCCAGTGAGTAAGTAAGTAAGGCTAATATTACACGTTGTTTACTCACTTTGGCCTATTTATTCGGGAACGAGGGTTATTCTTATTTTTCTGGTCTTGTCCAGAAATCTGCCCACGTTTATCCTACGTATTTTTTGCGTTTACCATTAACTCTCAGCTTGTCAAACTATCAAAGTTTTAATTTAGAAACATTTGTAGCAAAAACTAACGTATCCGATATTCAAAATCGTTACAATTTCCTAATACAGGTATTTCGTCTTCAAAGCTACCACATGTTGGACATAATCGAATTGCATGATTGTCGGTAATTTTTAGAATTTTCGATATATCTAACATAAACCAAGCGAGCCCAGATCTCGTTTTTATCCTAGACTATATACATAGGCTATATATGGTTCTTTCCCCAATCTGATTTAGGTCTCTCTTTAAGGTCAGTGAACGTTTTCCAGTATAATGTGCGAGTACATCCTGCAATTATCTAATCATAATTTCTTTCAGAGAAACTTTGAAGTAAGCATCAATAAAACCAGGTACATGGTCACACATAGAAATACATTATACAGTGGAAATGGACGGTAAATGACGAATGAGGGAAATCTTGAAGAAGTGGCTGAATTCAAATAGGCCTTCCTAGGAAGAATAATTAAAAATAGAAATGAGGTGCACATATAATTTGAACGTAGGCTTAATTCTGTAAATGCGTGATATTATGCATTACAGGGATTCTCGTCATCCCATTTTTTCTCAAAAAATATTAAACTGAAAATATGTAAAACTTTTGTTCCCCCAGTTATATAAGATAGATGCAAAACATGGACTCTTACTTTTAAGGAGGAGAAAAGATTGGGCGTATTTGGGAAAGTTCTTAGGAAAAGTTTTGGAGCAAAAAGAGATAAACAGACAGGCGAATGGAGGAAACTGATTAACAGTGTGCTACATAATCTTTACGGGAAACGAAAATCAGAAGATTTAAGTCTCGTAGACTGCGATGGGCAGCACATGTAGCTTGAATAGGGAACGAAAATGGGGTGAAAACTCCTTGTAAGAAAACTAGAGGAAAAAGCGCCCAATTGGTAGGTCAAAAATGAGGTGGGAGAATAACATTAACCATGATTTGAGGAAAGTTGGCTGTACAAGGGATGATTGGAAAACATTAGCTCAGTATAGGAATGTATGGAGAGATTGTATACATAAATCAACAGGTTCGATAGTATTAGTTAGTTAGATAGTTATTTTAAATATTCTACGAAACCTCAATTTTTTTATTAATCTTGCCATAAAACTACTAAAATGTGTAGTCAGATGTGTCTGAGGGATATGTATAAATATACTCACTGGCACTATCGAACCCGTAGGTTCATGGCTGCGCGGACATAAGCTCTCCATACATCCCTATCCTGAGCTAATGCTTTCCAATCATTCCCTGTATAATCTGCTTCCCTCAAATCATAGTTAATGTATTTCTCCCACCTCATTCTTGGTCTACCAACTTGGCGTTTTCCTTCTGGCTTTCTTACAAGAAGTTTCCATGCACGTCTTTCATTCCCCATACGCGCAACATGTCCTGCCCATCGCAGTCTACGAGACATAACTGTTCTTATTATATCTGGCTTCCTATAAAGACCATGTAGTTCATTGTTAAGTAGTCTTCTCCATTCACCTGTCTGTTCATCTCTCTTTGGTCCAAAATTTTCCTAAGAATTTTATTCTCAAATACTCGTAATCTCCTTTCCTCCCTTAAAGTAAGAGTCCATGTTTCGCACCCATATAATATAACTGGTAGAATAATAGTTTTATATATTTTCAGCTTAACGTTTTTTGAAAGGAGTTGAGACATCAAACGTCTCAGCAATGCATAATAGCATGCATTTCGAGAATCGAGCCTATGTTTAATTTCCTTGTGCATCTCATTCCTAATTGTGATTATTGTTCCTAGGTATTTGAATTCAGCCACTTCCTCAAAATTTCCTTCATTTGTCATTAGCAGTCCATTTCCATTATATACTGAATTTCTACGTGTGACCATATATTTACTTTTACTGATATTTACTTCCAGTCCTAATTTCTTAGTGTTACTCAATAGTGTGTGCGTGTTGGCCTTTAGTATATCCTCGCTATCGGCCAGTAGTACTACATCATCAGCATAAACTAACAGCTTATACTGCATTATATACAGGGTGTAGCATAACTCAAAGGCAAAATTTCAGGAATGAATTCTTCATATGGAGAGAATAAAAAAAGTGTATTACAACATGGGTCCGGAAATCGACAATTACAGAGTTATTCGAACTTTTATGAATGTTAGTACATGGCGACATAAATACAAGGGACTTGTTGCAGCGCTCTGTTCTGTCAGATGAAATGTTCAAAGTGACCTCCTTGCGCCAGAATACAGACATATTCTCCATTTGTGTACATCACATCAGCCTACAATCAGCAGAAAACAGACTGTCAATAACTACTCTAAACCTTAATAACCTAACATTCATGAAAGTTCGAATAACTCTGTAATTATCAATTTCCGGACCCATGTTGTAATAGTCTTTTTTTATTCTCTCCATATGAGGAACTCATTACTGAAATTTTGCCGTTGAATTATGTTACACCCTGTGTAATCTTGTATTCTAATCATGTAAGTTACATCATTTCACTTGACATATGAATTCAGTTTTTCTTTTACATTTATGAGTTTGTGTAATAAACATAGTCGCTGTACACTGCCATTACTGCTAACTCCCTAAAGACAGGTGTACAAAGTTAATTTTTTTAAAACTCTATAAATTATTTAAATGACTTTTTTTGCAACCTAAAAATACTCATAACCTGGGTGAAATGCCCTCAAAGGTGAAATCTATACTTTAGATGGCTACGAAAAAAAATGCAAAATACGTACTTTTCAATATGTTAGTACAAATATTTGTTTTCAATTTAAAATATATAATAATTAATTTAAACTGGCAGAGTTAAGACCATAAGGCTGTTTCTTCCACGCAACCAGTGAAAAATATTAAATACCGAAATAATTTATTCAAGACTATTTAACTCATGCCCCAAATGGGAGTCAATGACCAATCACATTTCAATATTTTTTTATTTACACCAATCACAGTCGTGTTCCGCCTAGAATTTACCAACTAAAGTTTGTTATAATAAAGAAAACCTCCTTTTTAACATTCTGAATAGGTGATAGCATTATTTTGCAGTGACTGGCTCTCTAGGAAACACGGCTACAATATTGTATGTATAGTGAATGAATGTCAGCAGAAAGCGCATTCGAGAGATAATATAAAAACATTTGTAACAATTGATTATACCACAAAAAACCACTGTTTCCACTTTCTCAAACGAATTATTTTCTAGGAAATGACGTTGCAGAAAAATATAATTGGCATATTTATATCATAGAACATCAATTTAATTAATACCTATAACACTGGTTATAAATTTCTCCACTAGGGTGCATTCTTACAATATTGCGATCCTTTGGCAATAAATCATATTATGATCCGGTTGCAGTGATGAACAAAAGAAGCAAATTAAGCGTACAAATCGTTTCTCATTTGGTTTTTCAAACATCGCCGTTTACATTAAATATATAATTATTTTAAAATAACTATAGTTAAATAATGATTTGTGAGTAAACAGCTTAATTGTATTCGTTAAATAGTCCTAACAAATGCCACTCTTAATTTCCAAATTCTCTAGATAAATTCACTCCTCACTTCGTGAGTTGTGAATTTATCGATAATTTGGAAATCACTCGTGGCATTACTTATGATAACTTGTACAATTATAAGTAAATATTTATAGAAAATAAATTTAAATTATGATCTACTTCTTCAACTTGAAGGTGAGGTTGTAAGCTTGTGCCAACTCAAAGCATATCCCTCCATCTGGCCATGTGGCATCCAACGAAACATTTACCTCTTCGAATATATTGTAAAGTATATTTTGATAGACGAGATGTTTCCATTCCGTTTATATGTTGAAGCCATTTGAATACATTGTCGGTCAATTTATTTGTTGTATCATACATTTATAATTGTTCCCTAACGTCGGTATTGCGAATATTATCTCTTAGGGTCAGTTTCACCAACAGAGGCAACTGCATTACGCCAGTTTTCCCCGTGTATAATGCATAGCATGAACTGGCGTAATACAGTTACCTCTGTTGGTGAAACCGACCCTTAGAGTGTGCCCAGCTATCTTTAAATTATGATGAATCAGTAAATACTATCAGATAATTAATAAATTAGGAACATTCAATTAATCTACTGAAATACTTATTTCATAATAAAGAGCTTTAAAATTCATCCATATTTGGTTCGTCTTCCGGGCTAACAGGCCGTGGTCCGGTTGTCTTCATACTCGACGTTTCGTCTACTGCTGCGGTAGACCTCATCAGGAGATACTGCGAGCTCTCTGTGAACTCCTCAACAGCCAGTCTGCAGCCGACTGTTGAGGAGTTCACAGAGAGCACGCAGTATCTCCTGATGAGGTCTACCGCAGCAGTAGACGAAACGTCGAGTATGAAGACAACCGGACCACGGCCTATAAGCCCGGAAGACGAACCAAATATGGATCAAGACGCCGGCCGTGAAAGCCTACAATTATATATAAGCTTTAAAATTCTTTTGAAGCAGCCTAATATCCAGCAGACCCTTATCTCTTTTGGTAAGGAGTTCCAGAGTCTAGCAGTAGATACGGTATAGGAATTATAATAACACTGGTCAACATGATTTTTGTCTCATGAGTACCAATAGTTGTGCTTAATGCAGTTTTCTTATCGTGTTTTCAAATATATATTCGGAATTTCTCCATCACCCATAGTTTTTTTATTTCAACTTCAATTAATGGATTTAAATAATTATTTTTTAATAAAC
This sequence comes from Diploptera punctata, assembly GCA_030220185.1. Lineage (NCBI taxonomy): Eukaryota > Metazoa > Arthropoda > Insecta > Blattodea > Blaberidae > Diploptera > Diploptera punctata. Next base: position 668,685 of record JASPKZ010008203.1, read on the forward strand.
GTTTTTTCGTCCATTTGGCCATTGTAAAATAAAACCAAATGAGCTAACTCAGGAGATTTCAGCTATGGAAAAGAGATACCAAGGCAAATCGAATCCTAATATGCTGGCCGATTATTGTTGAACCAACAAGAGGGATGCTCCACAGGCGACATATAGCAGAAAACTGTCATTTCTTACTTTCTAGGTGAGTCCGGATGTTCGAATATTGTGTAGTTACGAATGTAGAAAATTAAAGTGTTTGAAATTATAAATTCCTATCTCTCCGAAACCTTACATGATGGAGAAAACCCGATATCATATTTAAATTCAAGAGAAAAAATACTATCAGAATCATATATTTTTCTTTCTGAGACAAAAAAAAGTTTCTGTTTTGTTTCTCAGTGTAATGAGAGTTTCTGGTGTGATCGTGTACCCAAATTGCGACTGGAGGATAGGAGAGGGAAGCGAGATGATCGGTAGCTCGGTGTAGAGATAAACCCATGTATAATTTTGAATAGCAGAATAATAAAATGCATTGAAGTTTATTATTATTATTATTATTATCTTCTTCTTCTTCCTTGCAAGTATTAGGCCAAGGCCTGTTACGATCCTATAGAAAATTTTCCCTCCAGCGTTTCATAGGACGGCCCAGTGATCTTCATCCTCTTTTTTTCGACCTCGACGCTATTAGGGCATCCGAGGGCTAGGGAGTCTTTCCTTTCTTCCATTTCTTCTTTCCTTTATTTTCTTTTCTTCTCCAGAAATGCCTGACCAGAGGCTGTAAGATGGCAGCCCCATCACTGGTCTTGCCTTCCTTTGGCCAGCAACCAACCGAAGGGACTATTATTATGCTTTCAAGTCTTATACGAGAATTTCCCGGAAGGATCAAACTTATTATTATTATTATTATTATTATTTATTATTATTATTATTATTATTATTATTATTATTATTATTATTATTATTATTGAAAATGCAATTTTTTGTCATTTATTTATTATATGTATAATCAATTGAGCTGGTGTTTACTTGATGAAAAGCCATATGCATTAATTAAATGAAAATAAAACTTAGTTTCATTTGATTTAATATATATGAAAATCAAATAAAACTAAGTTTTATTTTTATTTAATTATAGTGTGATAGTTCAGACAATATATTTTCAGTATCAATAAACCAGGAAAACTGAGTATATAACTGCACGTAATATTTTACAAGTTGTGTACAAATTTAGTTCCACTAACCACTATGTACATTATACATTACCGTTCTTGCAAGATTTCGGTTAAATTTTGCAGGCTGAGCTGTGTTATGATAACGAGGTGCGACAAATGTTCGTGCACTGCACACAGCTTTATATATAATACACAGACAATGATTACAAAGTTTATTAAATGTCACACACGCACAAATCCACCTTTTGTACTCTCTAATCCCTAGAGATAAACGTTGATGTAATATCATTGCAATTTTAACGTAACGGTGTATACATATATGCACGAAAGGCTTCAGTTTTAATCAATATTTGAGTGTGATCGGTGTTTTTTTAAATTACTCGCAACACAGCATTTATCCAAAATCGACACACAAGCTCGTTCAGAACAGCTAGCGGTTAGGTATTTCAATTCTAACAGAAAACAACTTCACGTTTCCATGCTCAAGCTACTGAGAAAAAATCTACATTTCCCCTCTAAATGTCATCATTCAATCGAGAACACAAGCGTCCAAAATGGATCCTGGACAATACTTGACAAGTGAAAGCTGATACGACACACACACACACACACACACACACATACTACACAATTATTAAATAATAATTACAACATTGGCATATATTGTGCATTAATAAAATATATTAATACAACAAATTAAAAACTAATAACTAATCTTACTGCCACAGGTTCATCCCACCAGTTCCAGAGAAATTGGCATCACCTGACAACTACAGATAGCACAGCAACAACAACTGAAGAATTAAAAAAAAATTAAAAAATGCACATGTTACCATAATTGTATGAATAATTGTAATAATCTGAAATGTATGCATATTATATTTAAATAAAGAGAGGCCTGGATGCCCTCCCAATATAGAGTCATCCGAAAGCCAAACTTGGCAAGATCCTGCGTGATCGACTATTCCGTTTGAGGTTCTAAGCGGTTTCCCTCAATCCAAAGAGCAAATGCTGGAATGGAACCCCAAAAGTTTCGCTTCCGACGTCACTCTGCTAATTAACTGCAAATTTGAATTCAAAATTTAAACCGGGGCTAATGTATTTTTACAGGAACCCGGGCTTCTACCTATTAGGGAGGACCAAAATGGATCGCTCACCGCCAACACTTACTTGATGGCCGCAGAGCTTTCCATCTATCTATCTAATCGAGAAGTGGCCTACGATCCTAGTGAATGGATGTTCACTCTCTTCGCTATCGGGATAGAACAGCCTGTGTTCACTATCAGAAACCATTTGGACAGTGTTATGCATCAACTGACTAAGCGACATTAAAAAATATATATTTTATTGTCATATGTTGCACTGGCGCATTAAATAAGTGTACGCACACTTTTAGCGTCAGATCTTTAAACATAGCCTTATTATTAAAGAAAAATGTAAACGAAATAGTCCCATGCTGGACCCTCCACCACCCCTTGGGCTACCTCGAGCAAAAGATCATACTCCCAAGTCCTAGCTTCTTTTTCTCCCAGATCTATTTCGCGACCCACTCCAAGTTCTCGGCTTAAAACCAACACCCTTTGAGATGTTGGCGTCACAATTTCGGGGAAATTGCTAAGCTTCGTAGTACATCAGAACACTGACCTCTGACGACCCCACAGTTGGTCCACGGGCTCCTCGAGCCTGGCCGGGAGGACTGCTTTGCTTTCAGGCATCGCAGATCCACCGACCAGGGATGGCCGCATCCGGATTGTTCTCGGTTGTTGATGGTGTTGCTTAAGGCCACTGTGAAGTACTTGGTAATTTCTCTTCATTGGGAATCCTCCACCCGAAACCGATCTCATTCCAGGCATGGATTTTGAAGAAATAGGGGTATAACATTAATTTACATGGTGGAGCAAGGGGCCACTCCGACATTTGTTTTTGACAGCAAGGGAAACCACAGGGAAACCTTGTCAGAGTAGGGTGAATTGAATAATGTATTGGTTAGAGCTGGTGGGTGGGTGGTGTTATTATTTATTGGTGTCAGAAGGTAGGTACATAAGTTTTTATTTACAGTGTTCTGTCCTAGGGCAGGTCTTTCACTACAATTATAGCATTTTCACGGTATGCTTTGCAGCTTTACTAGGGAATGATAGGTGTGGTAGCTTCCCGTTTATTTCCACACCGTGGATGATAATGATGAGGATAACCAGATGATGTTACGGGACAATTTGGGACTCAAAGCTTCCTGACATTTGTCTTACAGGTGAGGAAAAACCCCGAAAAAACCCTCACCCAGGAAGCTTGTCCCGACCGGGAATCGAACCCGAGCCGGCTGCGTGATAAGGAAACATGCTGCCTCTAGACCACAAGAGTTAAATTAAAATGTTGTACATTTCAGGTAACAGACTAAAAGTTTGTGTTACAGGTGCTTAGTTTGTTGCTGTTCACAATTATTCTCTACACTGCACTCTTCACTCTGGTGCTCTCTTATTGGCTGATGATTTGTAGTTTTCTGGTTGCTATGATGCTTCAGCCGCGAGAGCCAGCCATATATGAGGTGTGAGACACGAACCACGCGGGAAAGTTGCGGGACTTAGAATAAATTCTAACAAGGGAAGTGGCATTCATTGCATACCGAATTCTACCTTAACATTTCTTCCAAAGATGCGTTATGATATTGTGGTGTACCAAGGCCGTGTCAAGAAAAAGAGATCTGCCGTTTTTAACTGCAAAGCATTAATACCCAACGACAAAGTTCCCATTTAATCTACAGGGAAGTAACAGAACTTCTGACCCCTTACTACCTGCCTTCCGCGCTGCGTTCCGTCTCACTCCACTCGACTATATTCAAGCAGGGAGTCTAACTGCTTCGCACAGTGAGCTGCTATTGTTCTACACTGTCTTCGATTTATATGCCTTGCAGTTAAAAATGGCAGATACGTTTTTGGACACAGCCTTGGTACATCACAAAGCTTCTCTGGAAGAAATTTTCAGGTAGGTTTCATCGTGCAATTGTTCCCTTTTTATTTGGACTATAAAAAAACTGAAGATATTCCTGACCTTTCATCATCATCATTCTTCATGGATTAGATCTTTGCCTATTCCGATCTCACGTATTTTCAGCCCAGCGCTTCCTCGGTATTCCTACCAATCTTCGTCCTCCAGGATTATGCTCACTGCCATCTTTGGTATCCTATCCTCTGTCATTCTTTGCAGATGTTCTATCCAATTGTTCCTGTGTTCTACTATTTGTTGAAGAACAGATTGTACTTTTAGTTCCTCTCTAATATTCTCATTTCTAATATGTTCTTCTCTTGTACAACTTTTCACAGCCCATAGGAATCTCAATTCCGCTGCCTGAATTTTACTTTTTTTCTTTTTCCTTCAGGAACCAGGCCTCATTTCCATACATCGCCACTGCTTATGCCATCGTTGAGTAAAATCTTAGATGTGTATCCTTTCTTACTTTGTTCCTCAGTTTTAGTCTGATTGTTCCACAAATATATACCAGACCTTTCAAGAACGTTAATTTATTTTATATGCACACTGTATAGTTGTTAAGTACTAAGACATTCTTCTCGGTTACGTACATTAAAAGAGCGCTCCCTTATCAGCAATATTACATCATTTTTCACAAGAAAGAGACTGCGTTCATAAAACTTTTCAATTGTTGGCATAAAACCGACCGAAATGCCAATAGGAGGTAGGTTGAGGAGGCCATTCGGAAATTTATATTAGCTTCCTGTTCAACAGAGAAATAAAGGGAAGAAAGAGAGAAGAAAGCATTAATGAGTGACTTGGAGAGCGGAGAACTCTTTGAATTACACCCACTCTGCAAACTGGCGCTTCTTCGCACCAAATTTGCTTGCGAGTGCGACAGAGAAGGCGCTATTTCTTTACCTCCACACATTTGACATATTTATATCTGTCACTTTCTCACTTGGCTAATGGAAAATATATTTCAACGCGTTGAGGAAGTGAGAGAGCAGAAAGAGTATACTGTGTACTTATGCTCATGAGCACACTTCTCGCCTCTAGAGAAAATGCTCCCTCTCTCAACCCCTTATCGAAAAAATATAATTGATGACTGAAAAAAATAAGTTTGAAATGAAGACAAAATGACAAGAGTTTTAAAAGTTCATTATTTTCATACGAAACCAAGCCGAGTGTTTCAAAATTAATTATTTGTGATAAGCGAGGAGATACTAAAGGCCAACACCACATTCGATTGAGTGTTTCAAGTATTTTGTATAATGTCAATGCTATTTGAACAGCATCTCTGCAGTGTGGTGGATATTTTGTGTTTTGTATACTTTTCTTGTAAAGACGTTAAGCTGATTTATGCCAGATTAGTTAGGATAGATAGATCATCGGTTGATTAATGTCTTTGACATCGTCCGATTCCTAATAGCCAGTTTTGTCGGTCCATCCAATCTCCTGGTTGTTGATGTTTCTCCTTCATATATAAACATATTCCCTGACTCCAGGAGGTTGTAGGTCTTCCTCTGCTTCGTCTTCCCTCAGGTTTCCATTCCAAAACAGATTTTGGTAGTCGATCCTCTTCCATTCGCTGGACATGTCCGTACCATCTTAATTGCTGAGTTTTAATATAATCTAAAATAGTGTCTTCAATCTTCATTTTCTCCCTTATAACTGAGTTCCTAATTTTTTCTCTTCTTGAAATTCTTGCGGCCCTTCGTATAAAATCAATTTCCGTTGTCAAAAGATACTTATTTGTTTTTGTTGTTAATGGCCAAAGTTCTGCTCCATAAGTAATTATGCTTTTAACAATTGTATGATATATATTCATTTTATTTGTATTACTTATATTTTTATCAGACAATCCTTAGCTCTTCAGAAGACAATTTACAAATAGCAGCAAATAAATTAAACGAAATAGCAAATAAATTCAATATGATAACCTCTGAAAGTAAATCAAAAGTAGTGGCATTCAACGGGAAAGACCATATGAGGTGTAAAATCAGTATTAATAACAGTATAATACAACAGGTGAACAATTTTAATTATTTAGGATGCAACGTATCATACTGCCAGAAGGAAGATATTAATATTAAATTAAATAGATTTTACAGAATGTGTGGCACTGTAAGACGGACACTGAAAAATAAAACTTTGAGGAGCACACAACTAAAATTTTACAAAATTATGGCAGTGCCAGTCTTAACATATGCAAGTGAAAATTGGACTCTTAACCGTTCAGACAGAAGGAAAATAGAAACTGCAGAAATGAAGTTCCTACGTTCAGTAGCAGGTGCGACAATTTTGGTCAAGAAAAGAAGTGAGGATATTAGGAAGGACTTAAATATTTTCAATGTAACAAATAGAACTGACAACATGAGAAACAACTGGTATGAACATGTCAAGAGAATGCCTACAGATAGAATCCCTCAGCTGTTACTAAAGTACAAACCAATAGGACATAGTAATGTTGGACGCCCATTTACTAGATGGGAGGATTCATTAATTCCCACTTGATGTGAAAACAGGTCAAAAGGCCTAATTTCATGAAGCAGAAGAAGAAGAAGAATATTTTTATCCCACAATATTCCATTGAGGCAAGCAATTGCAAATTTTCCTTTATTATTTCTATTTCTTATTTCCTCTTCATAACTCCCATTTTTATTTATTTTAATTCCTAAATATGTGATCTCACTACAAGATTTTATTGATTCTCCAGTCTCTAATATTAAATTTTAGTTAGGTATTTATCAATTAAATGTATACTTTTTCAGATCGTGATAACAGAATGAATATTAATATGAAATAATTACATACAGTTCCAACAAATAACTTCAATGCGAAATGATGCTAAATTATTTCTAATGTGACACGTTGGGGTAACTCCGATCAATATCGATAGGAATTACCCCTAGTGGTAGAAGTGACTCCTCATTGTTCGAATATATTTACATTCATTATTAATACTAATAAAATTTATTGTTTCAAACCGTTGAGTTGGATAGTCATAAAATAAAGTTAAAATATACCTTCTTAGGTCCTCAACTTATAAAATATGTATGCTCTTTTGTCTGAAGGCCTTTCAGAATCTCTATACCATCTTCAGCAGGTCTTTCTTCACTACATTAATTGATGTTCTCAGGGTTGGTCCTTATGTACTGTACACTACAACTGTACAAATGTACTGTACGTACAACACTACAGTACATTAGGACCAACACCGAGAACATCAAGAAATTTAGCGAAGAAAAACCTGCTGAAGATGGAATAGAGATTTTCAAAGGCCATCAGACAAAAGCATACATATTTTACAAGGAGACCTAAAACACGTTTGGGGAAAAGAATCGTATATACTCAATCTAGGATTTAAGGAGAGATCAGGGCTTGCTTGGTTTAGGCCAGGGGCATGAAAATTTCTAAAAATAAGCGACGATCACGATATGCGAATATGTCCAATGTGCGGGAACTTTGAAGATGAGATACATATATTAGGAAAATGTAATGATTTAGAATATTGGAGACGTCAGTTATTACCGGAAAGATTTCTAAATTCAAATCGGAAAAGATTGGCATGCTACGAGTTATTGGTAAATCCAGAAAATTGGATAAACCTCGGTAAATTTCTGGTCAAAACGCGGAAAATAAGGACAACACTCATTCATGAATAAATATATGTTATCAAAATGCAATACCATTAATTCTTAACAATTATATATAAATTAATTAGTGCATAATGCTATTGTGTTATTATTTAATTGTAATATTATTGTGTTTTCTTTATATAATTGTAATGTTATTGCTTTTTTTGTTGTTTATTTTTCTTTACACTTGTACCAATTTTTACTTTATTATAACGAACTGTCAACAGCACGTACGGCTTACTGCCCGTGCGACCCATCTTTGTAAATAATATTGTAAATATCTTATGGCCTGCTCGATCCCCAGATATGACCCCTTTGGATTTTTTTTTTGTGTGGGGAGAGATGCGCAACCTTGTTTACACAACTCCTGTTGCATCAGAAAATGATCTGGTTGCCCGGATAGTAGCAGCAGCAGGAGCAATTATCGATACTCCTGGAGTTTTTTCCCGTGTTAGACAGAACATGATCTGCCGGTGTAACCTTTGTTTACATGTCAATGGAGGCATTTTTGAACCTCTACTGTAATTTGAGTAATTCCGTTGGGTTAATGTGTTGTCTCATGGTAATAAAAATACAAAAGTGTTTGTTGGTTTAATTAATTTGCCGCTAGAGAAATCTTCCTCTACCGATTTAAATAATCCTCAAAGGAAAAAAATGGCATTAGGGAAAAGTATTTGTTTTGGTGTCCCCTACAACCTCCCACGGTTTGTCGGTTTAAATAATTTTCACTCTGTATATTTTAACAATCTACGCCTACATCCCGTTATTTTTATAATGAACTTTAAACACTAGAGATTTAAGCTTATGAATCTATGATAATCCTATGTGAACTTTGATCACGTTCTTCTAGAATTATGAATCAAATTAATATATGTGGCATTCTGGTAATATTTACCATACAATCCAAGTCCATAACAAAATTTACCAGTAGACATTTTAGCGTCAAATGAAATGTTTTATATTTATTAAATTCCACCACATTTTCGACATTCTGGTATTTTGTCTTGGCATGGCGTTATTAAAACCCACTTCTGAGGTTGGGGCGCCTGGAAGGCGGAGTTATGCTGCCCCGATGATATATGATAAGTGATGATGATGGTAATGATGAGCCAAGAGAGGACTTAATCCTAAACTTAATGAATATGTTAATGATGATAATGATGGCCAGATGATATTCGGGGACCATTTGGACCTTAAAATTGCCTTATAGGTGAGGAAAAAACCCGAAAAAACCAAACCCAGGAAACTTGTCCCGACCGGGGATCGAACCAGAGCCCGCTGCGTGACAAGGCAGCACGCTACCTCGAGACCAAAGCTATTTAGTTGGATTAACAGAACTTTTTTTTTTCCTATGAGGATATTTGCGGTTCCATGAATTGTGATCTTAAAAGTGAGAATGTTTCCAGGGGCATGTTTTCACAGCCTGTTGAATGTAACAATTTATATATTAAGATGTAAGAATTCTAGAATGTATGTGGCTACCGGATTGTATATATATATAGTGCATGAATGTAATCAGATAGTGCTTGCGGGATATAATATAAAAACATTTGTAGCAATTTATTATACCACAAAAAAGAAACCACTGTTTGAACGTTCTTAAACGTATTATTTCCCAGGAATTAACGTTCCATAAAAAAATAATTGACATATTTACGTCATAGGAAATCATGAATTAATTAATAGCCTATAATGATGGTTATAAACAATTTGATGTGTTTAGTTTTTTTTCTCCAATAGGATGCATTCTTACAATATTGCAATTCTATTTGGCAATAAATATGTTCTGGTTGCAGTGATGAACAAATGAAACAAACTCTTTCTCATTTGTTTTCAAATATCACCGTTTACATTAAATAAATAAATATTTTAAAATAACTATATTTAAATAATGATTTGTGAGTAAACGTCTTAATTTTATTCGTTAAATAGTCGTAACAAATGCCGCTCTTGATTTCCAAATGCTCTAGATAAACTGGCATTGCTTGTGGCAAAACAGATTTAATATTGTAGACTCAATACTGATAGGCTATCATAAAAGTCTGACCAGACAGACGTGAATTTAAAGTAAACGTAAAGACTTTTAAATATACAACGTATAATTTTCTTCAAAACTTATGAATTTTAGAGAACACAGCCCCATTAGTGACTCCTCCAGACTTAATATTGTCTAATTTCTTCACAAAACTTCAGATATCAGCACACTATTCTGCACACACACTGCGTAAATCTAGAAATAAAAACAATTACTACAGAAATTAACTTTCCCACTAATAAAAACTAAGCATTGCTTTGAAATTATAACCAAATAAATACTATGGAAAAGTTATTTTGAAACAATTTTCAGTTAAAACGTAGCAGAAGCTTTGTGCACTCAACTGTTTGTCAATTATACAATAAGTTGAAAGGACGGAACAGTTATTCATTATTGCTATTTTTTTCTCGCTTGTTTAAAATTTAACGATTCTTTTCAGCCAATTAGAGGAAGCAACCGTGAAACTTTCAAAGTTTATCGAAGGTGCACTTAAATTCCTGACTTCTTTGTTGCCATTATGTCAACTATAATAAAAATAATAATACTCTATATCGCGACAAGACTAGAAAGCTCTAATTATTATTATTATTATTATTATTATTATTATTATTATTATTATTATTATTATTATTATTATTATTATTATTATTATTATTATTATTTCCTTATATGGATCGGAAGTTTGGAAAATGACACAACAACATGTCAACAGAATAACTTCAGTTGAAATGGATTTTTGGAGAAGAGCTGCCAGAAAATGTCGACTGGAAAAAATTGTAAATACTGAAATTAGAAAACTGATGAATGCAGAAAGAAATATAATGGATGAGATTGAACACAGAAAGCTAAAATGGTATGGACACGTCAGAAGAATGCAGGATGGAAGACTACCAAAGGCTGTTTATGCATGGAAAATTGAAAGAAGGAACAGAAAAGGAAGGCCAAGAACAACCTGGAAGAACAACTTTCAAAATTCAGTGTGGACATTTGGTGTAAAAGACGAAGACACAGAGGACAGAGAACGATGGAGAACTTTAATAGAACTTTAATTAAGGGACATTTGTGAATGTTTGTTGCAAACTGATAGTCCGTAAGTCCGTATTTATTTATATTTACTTTTTTTTTAATTCTTGTTAATTACTAAGATTGGTTGGAGAAAACCCTCAATGACGAGCAAAATTCTCAAAATGAATGAATGAATTATTATCTCCGAAAATACGATTACATTACTCCATTATTCCACGAATTGTCATGGCTACATCTAAAAGAGAGAAGAGAATCGCACTATCTAATTCTCTTATATAAGATCCTACATACCTCGATTCCCAATTATTTATCATCTCGTTCTATCATTATCTATCATCCAACCATAACCTAAACACAAGATCACAACATAGTATCTCGCTTAATATACCGCAACATAGGACATCACATCACTCCATGTCATATACCATCTTCACTTCTAGCAACTGGAATTCCCTACCACAAGAAATAAGGGGCTGCTGTATATTGTGTACTCTTTTAAAAAAAATCTAAATTTATATTGGCTCTAACCTCGACTTCTGTCGTTACCCAAGGTAAGGTACATAGATTAATGGGCGATGTCTCGTATAATTTATCATATTTCCCGGATTATTATCATTATTCTTATCATTATGATTGTTATCACAATCATTAACATAATCATTGCACAATGGCCAGTATCTGAGGAAGAAGACACCTGCAGCATTTTTCAAAATTTATTAAGAACATACACTTTGGCACGTTATGGACAAACGGTAACACCCTAAACAATCTTTGTATATATTGTGTATGTTGTGTTATTAATCAACATTGAAACACCTCTTTTTGCTCTTTTATGTTTATCTACTCCACTGTGAAGGTGTATATAACTGCCTAATGTTTCCTTTCCTGTGCCTTTCTTCTTTGTTTCAGTTAAAGTAAATAGAATCGCACAAACAAAACAAGCAATAAATGCTTAAAACTCTGTTTGGTGGAGCAAAAATATTACAAAAAATAGAAAATTACAAATATATCAAACTATAATTCAGAGCATTTTAACATATGGTGCTGAATCCCTGCAAGATCCTACCAGGGAAATGAAAAGAATTTTTAATTACAGAAATGGATGTTTTAAGAAGATCCGCTTGGAAATCTAGAATGGCTAGACTACGAAATAAAGAAAGAAGAGAAATTATGGGGTGTACAAGAGGAGCCCTCCATCACCGAAAAGAAAAGATTTCTCCAGTGGTATGGTCATGTCAAACGACTGCCAGAGCAAAGATTTCCAAAAATTGTTATGGAATGATCCCAATGGAAAGCAGGAAGACGAGGAAGACCGAAGAAAACTTGGATGGAAGGGTTACAATCATCTATTAATATCAGAGGAATGGAGGAAGATCAATGGATGGAATGAGAGGAATGGCGGCGGGTTGTGTCGAAGACTGGCGGCAGCTGCCATGATACCGGATGATGATGATGATGATGATGATGATGTGTTGCCAAATAGGCAGAGAATATCAGATTAGGTTAAAGCAATTAAGAACATGTATATAAGAACCATAATCACAAATTAATTTGATGTAAATTCAAATATAGTATGTAATACGAGGGTCACTAGATAGGTTTTGAGACACGGCAGTATGGAGACAGTAATGCAATAAACTAATATACCATTTGAAAGCCCAACTCTTGAACGTCAAAACCATAGCAGGTAGAAACGATTCCTTTCAGTACTCTCTGAGCAGCACCCTTGTGAAATAGTTCGTGCGTGATAAAATCAAACGTGTCCTATGGAGCTTGAAAGGGAGTATTTTCTTGCTATGATTTTATATGATTATAAGTGCGGTTTAAATGAGTCGTAAACACTTGAGCAACTCACAAAAACATTTAGAAATCTTTCCCTTCACGTGCAACAGTTTTCCTCTGATTTCCTGAATTTAAGAGGGAGAGAACATCGCTTAAAGATGAAGAGAGAAGTGGGAGGCCAATAAAAATGGTGACAGAAGAAAACGTCTCTGCAGTGGAAACTCTGATAATAAGGAAGAGCCACGACTGACCTATAAGGACATCGAGGGGGCCCTAGGGATTAGTTCGCCAAGTATTTCCCCCATCCTGCACCAATATTTAAGAGTGAGGAAAATTTCTTCTCGCTGGGTGCCCTCCACTTGTCAGAAGGGCATACACTAGGGTGGAATTGTGCAGATAAATACTAGCGAGATTCAACAACGGGGACTCCCACCGTTTGGTGTCAGACGTATTGACAGGTGACGAAACGGTGGATCTACTAGTATGACCGTGTAACAAAGCACCTATCCTAGGTGTGGATCTGCCCAGATGAGCAGCCTCCAACCAAATTCAAAATGCATAGGAGTTTGAGGAATCAAATGGTGGCCACTTTATTCTCAACAAGTGGTCATCTGTCTACAGTTGTTCTAGAGGCTCACAGGCCAGTTACTACTAAATGGTATACATAAGTCTGTCTCCCCACATTCCTTCTCAAAGATCCAGGAGAAGCGGCCAAAGACTGGACGGCGGAAGAATTCTGCTCCACCTCGTTTGCACACAGCCTATGCAAGAATTAGGTTTCTGGAAAAGACACCTGTGAAATTAATGTCTAATTGAGCCTACAGTCTGAGACCTAGCCCCGTACGACTATTTCCTGTTCTCCGAACGTGAAGAACTGCAGGCGCGGACACCAATTTCCTATCCCAAAGCTTGTGTGGGAGGAGCTTTGAGTGCAATGTCTGATCTAGCGTGACTTGGCTGAGTCCAGAAGTGGTTCCAGAGGATGCTACGGTGGTACAGAATGTGCTGGATATTTGTTTTGAAAAGATGTTACAGGTATTGAAAACTATCATAGCCCCCATGTTTCCGTATCTCACAACTTATCGATTGAAGCCTAAGTATTACGCTATGTATGGATCATAGTAAAGCCAACTAAAGAAAAAATAAATATCATTATCATCATTATCAGTATTATTATTATTATTGTAAGTATTGTTATTGTTATTATCGTATAAAATTTTGTTTGCATATGAAATTTACATTGCAACATTTAATATATTGTTAACTCTTTATAATTAGTATAGTGCATATTTATATCGTCAAATATTTATTTGTATTTGTGCTGGTTGAGTGGAAGAGAAGACCTTGTGGCCTTAACTCTGCCAGAATATATAAAACATTATTATTATTATTATTATTATTATTATAAAAGTAATACTAATAGCAACAATAATAATACGTATATGAATAATAATAATAATAATAATAATAATAAATAATAATACTTCATGCCGCGAAAGGTCTAGATGGGTCATGGTATATCAAGTGGCTGCTGGCCTCACATTCACATGTGTTAATCACAGAGGCGGATGATCACTTAAGCAGTATAGCGGTGACATTTGTTCATCATGTCGGGTCTTTCAGCCGTTATATTTGGTTTTCTTAACGTGGAGTCGCTATTTGTAGCTACCCAATTTCCATACGATGCTGGGTGGGCACCAGTCCTATACTTGTGTTTTCTTTATGGAATTGTAATACTATTGTTTTCTTTTTGTGTTTCTTTATACTATTACGAAATATTATTTTATTGTAACGGACTGTCTACAGCACGTACGGCTTACTGCCCGTGCAACCCATATTTAAAATAGCATTGTATATATCTTACTTTTAGTCTAATAAAGTCCTACTACTACTACTACTACTACTACTACTTGTTAAATTTCCATGAGAAAATGTCTTCTCTTATGCGGACTCGAACCAGCGCAAGCTCCGTAACTCTGCACTAAGGCATCAAGCCTAAAACCGCTCGGCACCGGAAAATAATGAAAACAATAATAATAGCACAGTAATAATAATAATAATAATAATTATAATAACTATAATAAGAATATTAACAGTTATTAATCGAATTATTATTATCATCATCATACCAGCTTCGTGGGCTAGTGGTCAGCGTTCCTGACTACTGTTCATGAGGTCCCAGGTTCGATTCCCGGCCAAACTATAGGAATTTTTCCTTAAAGGGAATTATTCCTGTGATTGCCCATGGTCTGGAATTTAGGCTAAGTTTAGGTTAAGAACTCTTCTGGCGCTTCATTATCATCTATCACCCATCGTATCATCGGGGTAACGTAACTCCGCCTTCTAGGCGCCCCAACTTCAGAAGTGCGTTACAATTAAGCCAGTGCCAGAAGAGAACACCAGAAATGTCGAAATGACAACCTGGGGCACTGGAAAAAAAAATATATATATATATTATCATCATCATCATTATCAAAGTCCATTCAAGAATTTAGGCCATTTGTTGACGTGTTTAGGCCTCAAAAGAAACACCACCCAAAAGTATTTTGAGTCGACGTTCAGGTCTTGTTTTTTCTGCAGGTTAATAACTTAACATTTGTTTAGGTATCCTGTGATCTTCCATTCGATGAACATTCTGCATCCATCTTGACTTATAATCAGAAATTTTGTTTTCTAAAGATTCCATCTGTAATTCTTCTAAGATGTCTACATTATTTTATGATCTAGTAGTGTGCATCCTGCAGTCCTCCAAAGATATCATATTTCAGCAGATCTAAGTCTCTGCATACCCTTCTGTTTGAATGTACATACCATACAAAATAGTTGGAGGAGCCAGTGTTTTATAGAATTTTAAACTTAAATATTTTGGACTAACTGCGGCTTGAAGACAGAATTTATTAATCAATACTAGTAAAATTCATATCAAATTCCGTTGAGGTGACGTCATATGATGAAAGTTTAATATTAAATTGTACCTATTTGTAGGTGCCGTCGTCCTCAACTTTGTTAAAATATTTTAATTATTATATTAATTTTATATTCGATATTTTAACAAAGTTGAGGACGACGGCACTTACCAACAGGTACAATTTCATTTTTAACTTTCATCATAGAATTTATTAACCCTAAAATCCTTATATTTTTATAATAATAATAATAATAATAATAATATAATAATATAATAATAATAATTATTATTATTATTATTATTATTATTATTATAATTATAATAATTATTATAATTATAATTATTATTATAATTATTATCATCATCTTAGTACATTCACGAATTTAGGCCATTTGTTGACCTGTTTCGGCCTCAAGAGAATCACATCCAGAAGTCTTTTGAGTGGACGTCCTGGTTTATAATTATTATTATTATTATTATTATTAATATTAATAAAAAATGTCCATCGCTATGGTCTCGAGGTAGCGTGCTGCCTTGTCACGC
Source organism: Diploptera punctata (assembly GCA_030220185.1). NCBI lineage: Eukaryota > Metazoa > Arthropoda > Insecta > Blattodea > Blaberidae > Diploptera > Diploptera punctata. Next base: position 684,738 of record JASPKZ010008203.1, read on the forward strand.
AGCGAGCCCGGGTTCGATCCCCGGTCGGGGCAGTTTTTCTGGGTGAGGCTGTTATCGGGGATTTTCCTCACCTGTAACACAAATGTCAGGAAAACTTTAAGACCCATACGGTCCCCGAAATCATATGGCCATCATCTTTATCCTTATCATTATCATCATCATCATCATCATCATCATCCTTCACCGATGTGGAAAGCAACGGGAAGCTACCACACCTACACATTCCCTAGTAAAGCTACAAACATAGCATGAAAATGCTTATGACTGCAGTGAAGGGACCTGCCTTCTGGCAGAATTACTATGGATGAATTATTTTAAATTATTATTATTATTATATATTACTAATTATTCTTTATTATTATTATTATTATTATTATTATATTATTATTATTATTATTATTATTATTATTATTATTATTATTATTATTTATTTCCTTCCAAGTATTAGCCAAGGCCTGTTACGATCCTATAGAAAATTTTCCCTCCAGTGTTTTGATCCTTCCGGGAAATTCTCGTATAAGGCTTGAAAGCATAATAATAGTCCCTTCGATTGGTTGCTGGCCAAAGGAAAGCAAGACCAGTGATGGGGCTGACATCTTATAGCCTCTGGTCAGGCTTTTCTGGAGAAGAAAAGAAAACAAAGGAAAGAAGAAATGGAAGAAAGGAAAGACTCCCTAGCCCTCGGATGCCCTAATAGCGTAGGAGTCGAAAAAAACAAGAGTTAACCAGGAGAGGTTAGATAGTAAAGTTAAAAGAGTGCAAAACACAAGTAAGTGGAAGAAATGTTTTGCTCAGCTTGGGCACCTTGTGGTCGCCATCCACATATCCCCTAGATGATGACCCCTGAGGGATTATTATTATTATACTAATTATTATTATTATAAGTATTATAATTATTATTATAATGATTATTATTATAATGATTATTATTATAATGATTATTATTATTTTATTATTATTATTATTATTATTACTTTATTATTATTATTAAGTGATTGGAGGAAAAAGTGTCAAAAATGGGCATACCAATCCAAAATACACATGTATATTCACTCAATTTTGCAGACGTCTATGTATTAATAGCACAAGACCACGATGACATAGACTATATGGCAAAAAACTAAAAGAAGAATTTGAAAAATGGGGACTTTATATAAATATAGAGAAAACTAAATATCTGTGTATAGGAGAAGAAATAGAAAATGTAAATTTCAATAATGGAGAAGAACTAAAACCTTGTACTGAATGCACTTATTTAGGAACAAAATTAGACCAATCAGATTCACACAGTGCAAATTAAGAACAGTATCTCACAAACAAAACAAGAAATAAATGTTTTAAACTCTGTTTGGTGGAGCAAGAATATTACAAAAAATAGAAAATTACAAATATATCTAACCACAATTCAGAGCATTTTAACATATGTTGCTGAAGTTTGGCAAATTCCTAGCAGGGAAATGAATTTCAAGTACAGAAATCGATGTTTTATGAAGATCAGCTGGAAAATCTAGAATGGACAGAATACGAAATGAAGTAAGGGAAATTATGGGTGTGCAAGAGAAGCCGCGTACATCATAGACATCATAGAAAAGAAAATATTACAGTGGTATGGCCATGTCAAAAGAATTCCAGAGCAAAGATTGCCTAAAATAGTTACATGGAATGGATCCCAATGGAAAGGTGGAAGAGAGGAAGACCCAAGAAAACGTGAATGGAAGGGGTGCAAGCGGCTATGAATATCAGAGGATTGGAGGGAGATCAATGAACGGACAGAGATGAATGGCGTTTGATTTCCGGAAGATAGCGGCAGCTGCCATGTCCCGGATTATTATTATTATTATTATCATTATTATTATTATTATTATTATTATTATTATTAGTACTATTATTATTATTATCATTGCTGTTATTACTATCATTATCATTATTATCGTTATTAATATTTAATTTTAGGAAGTTATATTTTGAGGTTATTTTAATTACATTATTTTTGGTCTGGACATCTTACCTCAATATTAATGTTGATTTGTTCTTGGACATGTTTCAAAACAATTCTGTTTTATCGTCAGCTTTCCCAGACTGGTTTTATTTATGTTGCATTATGTTGCACCACCTGGATGTCGATGGAGCTGACATCGACATCCAGGTGGTGCAACATAATGCAACATAAATAAAACCAGTCTGGGAAAGCTGACGATAAAACAGAATTGTTTTGAAACATGTCCAAGAACAAATCAACATTAATATTGAGGTAAGATGTCCAGACCAAAAATAATATAATTATCATTATCATTATCATTATTATCATTATTATCATTATTATCATTATTATATTATTATTATTATTATTATTATTATTATTATTATTATTATTACTATCTCAAGAAAGTTTTGGTGGTGAGACAGGTTTTCTGGCCAAATTGATCGTCAAATTCTATTCTCTTATTCTGACCAATCGTCATCCACACATTATTTTATTACCATATTTCCATGTGAGGTGTAGCTACTCAACCCCTTTTCCTCTATTCAGGTGATTTCGTATATAAAACTTCTGTATTCAATCTATTATTTCTTCTCAATTCTTTTCTACAAATTCTTTATTTTTTCCCCAATGAAATACACTCTTTAGTTTACATTCTCTCTCTAATTTAATAAAAGTAATACTAAAAATTTATTACAATAGTAATAACAATATAATTCTTTACACAATTTTAGGACAATAATAATAATAATAATAATAATAATAATAATAATAATAATAATAATTTGAATAATTGTGCAAATGAGCTGGTGACTGCATCTGCGCTGATTACTTACCGTTCAGAATAATTTTTGTTCAGGGAGTGGAGCAGATATTGGTTAGAAATTCACTGTAATGAAGTTGAGGGGGGGAAGTGGTTTGGGGTGGATTTGCACGAAGTGCTGACGAAAGCAGTAATGAGCTCATACTGACCGATCTTGCTTCTTGCCTGTCAACATTTGATTTTCTTCTATTTGCCCATACATTCCACCATCTCATTCCCAAATAATAAAACCGTCATACATTTTAACGTACTTCATCAATTTGTTTTGGTTTAATGTTTACGAGAATAAAAATTAGACCACTGGGCAGTTCCTTTTCGATTCCACTCGGATAGGTAGACGAACTTCGGCTAATGTGGACCCTTCGGTTTGAGTGGACCCTGTTAATAACTTTTTTAATTAGTGCTGCCATGGAACACAACATATTTTAATTTCTTCCCCTCATCAACTTTGACGTGTTCAATGCAAGTTTCTTATTCTTTGTGGGAAGAAGTGTTTATTTGTGATATTTAAGAAAACGGCCATTTGAAAGTTTTTCAAGCTAAGAATTAATTCTTAATATCTGCTATTGAATATTACAAATGTTGTAAAAAAAACTCCTAAATATATTATATAGTTTCTTTGTTATGTTTAATTATTTTATACAGCAGCCATGTCACATAATATCAAACCAAACCCGTCAGTATATTATAGCATCATCAGCATAGTACATTCACGAATTTAGGCCATTTGTTGACCTGTTTCGGCCTCAAGAGAAACACCATCCAAAAGTCTTTTGAGTGGACGTCCTGGTTTTCTTCTTCCTGCAGGTTGATATCTTAACATTTGTTTGGGTATTCTGTGATCTTCAAACAAATGTTAAGATATCAACCTGCAGGAAGAAGAAGACCAGGACACCCACTCAAAAGACTTTTGGATGGTGTTTCTCTTGAGGCCGAAACAGGTAAACAAATGGCCTAAATTCGTGAATGTACTATGATGATGATGATGCTTTAATATACTGACCGGTTTGGTTTGATATTATGTGACATGGCTGTTGTATAAAATAATTAAACATAACAAACAAATTCGGTTAATGTAGACCCTCGACGAGGGTCCTACTTTACACGAATACGTATATTTTATCAATTAGGCTGGTATATTTAAAAGCTATACACTTAATTTATTTTATTTAATATTCTTGTAATTTTACCTAAACCCAAAGACCGTCGCTGTCTGCAGATGAATGACGTGTGAATGTTATAATCAACTATAATTTTTCAAAACATTGAATAAATATCAACGATTATTAATTACAATTAGCCTTAAATACTTTCAGATTAACTTGTGCCTGTCTGTATAAATTAATAGAGTAAATAAACTTAAAATAGTCTAAAGGCTAGGATGGATTCTGGGGTCCACTTTAACGCAATATGGAGGTTAAAGTGGACCATTCCAGTAATGTAACAAAGTTTATAAATTATGAAGATGTTCTCATATTTGAATAAAATAACAATGATATTTGATAGCTATAACACTAATGATAATCACTGTAACTAAACAAAATTCAAATCCATTAATTAAAAGAAGAAAACAACAAATTCAAAATAGGGGTCCAATTACCCGGAGTTCCTCTATATGTCCTGCGTACAAGATTTCAAAAAACTAATCGCTTCGTTATCACACACATTTTCCTTATACAAGACGTCAAAAAGCTAGTTTACTACGTTTCTAGAGTGATAGAGGAGGTAAAAAGGTGCATTTCTTCACGGGCGGCTATTCAGGCGAAGTAGATGAAGTATATCTTCCCCTTATATTTAACAATGTTATTTTTAAACTTCATTTTCCTTCATCATTATTAAGATTCATTATAAACTCCGTTGAGGTGTTATTCACAATTTAGAATTATTTAAAATTATACAACTTTTAGGTCCGTCTCTTCAACTGTTGAAACACGAAGTTACTGTAGGCCTTTCGGGACTAGTCCAATCATCAGCAGAAAGTACGTCTGCGTCCGTTGGCTTCGAATGTGTGATTGGCTTGTCCGTTATAACTTTAAAGAGTGGGTTTGAAGTACTGGGTGTGTTCTCGTTTAATAGTAAGTAATTGATACTAGTAAAATTAATGGTGATTTTCCGTTGAGGTATTAGTTCACAGTAATATAATGTATGGTTAAAAACTATAATATAGTTACCTTGTAGGTCCGTCTCCTCAACTTAAGTTCTTCTAAAACTCTGTAGGCCTTTCGGGACTAGTCGCATCATCAGCAGAATGCATTAGGTCCGTTCAACAAGGGTCAACAAGAACGGACCTAATGCATTCTGCTGATGATGGGACTAGTCCCGAAAGGCCTACAGAGTTTTAAAAGAACTTAAGTTGAGGAGACGGACCTACAAGGTAACTATATTATAGTTTTTAACCATACATTATATTACTGTAGTAAGTAATTGTTGGTCTGTTCAAATTTTACCAATTTCTTCAGTACGTTTATTCTATTTGGATTATTATATATGTGCATAATAACAATCCGAATACAATCAACTTACTGTAGGAACAATTAAAACCTGAAATTAACAATTTAAAGGAGTGCGGTAATGTAGATGAGACAATGCGATTCGGAAACAAACTAAAAACCTACCAGATGAAGTGATGATGAGAGAGATGATTGGTTATTTAGATTATGCACAATATGTCAGCCCTGCACATACGGTACGTGCAAATCCGTAAAGTTTCAAGACCTTCGGCATAACATTTCCGAAAATTCCGAGCCGGGAATTTAGGGCTAATTTACTTAATATAATTACAAGTCCCATAAAGCGTAAAATTATTATAAGTTCGTACTATTCCATCGGGAATGTAGGACACCGAAAACGCGGGATCGTCATCCGCCATTTACACGTCCGTTTTACTCTAGGTGAACACTTCTATGCCGCATGCGGTTATCAGTAAAGTATTTGTCTGTCTGTGTGTGTTTCTATATATATGTGTGTGTGTGTGTGTCTGTCTATATTTGTTAGTACCTGTGAGTATCAGTGCGTGTGTGTGTCTGTTTCAGCGTTTGTGACTGTGTGATGCGTGCGTGCATGTGTGTGTGTGTGTGTGAGTGTTTCTGTGTGTGTATTTCTGTGTGAACGTGTGTGAGTGTATGTGTGTTTGTGTGTGGATGTGGGTGTTTTTGTGTGTGTGTGTATGGATGTGTCTGTGTGTGTTTGTGCGTACTTTTTTGTGTGTGTTTCTGTGTCTCTGTGTGTGTTTGTATGTGTTTTTTCTGTGTATTTGTTTGTGCGGTTGTGTCTGTGTGTGATTTTGTGCATGTGTGTATGTGTATGTTTTGTGTGTGTGTGTGTGTGTTAGTGAGTGGATGTGAGTGTGTCTGTGTGTGTGCGTGCGTGCGTTTAGGGAGGGTGATAAAAAGAAAGACGGAGAGAGACAGACAGATTCAGTATTTATCGGATTTGAGATTGCATAGTAATTTCTTCACAACCACAAACCCAATCTAAGTTTCAGAGTGTAAGTCAGCTTAAGAAAGTCTTCACCGCGCGGTTCAACTTCGTCGAAACTACAGAGCAAGAAACACATGGAACAACCAAGTTTACAAGCAAATTTGAAGACAGTCAAGAAGTGGCAAATTTAGAATGCCCTACTCTTTATAGGGTTCCAAAAGGATTGTATTTTTTTTACAGTATACACCATAATGAAATTGCAGTTTCGTAAACTGCTTACGGTCAATTCAAGTAATTTGAAAACTTACACTCCGTAACATGCCTACGTCTACATACAAAATTATATTTCATCCCACCTGGAAATGTATACGTGGGCCTATTAAAATGTATGTACAACCATTTTTATTTTCCATTCTCCTTATTTGTTTCAATCAACTTACACAGCGTTATAAACCAGAAATACAATTTTGCTTCCTCACATACGAATTGTAGGTTGCGGTGGTCTAGTGGTTATGTTCCATGTCTCTGATCCAGAGGGTAGCGGGTACAAGCCCGGCCGGGGTCAATGAATTTATAGGATGGAAAATTCCATGGGGCACGTCCTCCAGCAGGGGCTTTAAGCCGTTGGTAAATCTGTAGATTTTCAGACTAATAAAATAATTCAAGTCTGCATAAAAATATTTTGAGTAAAATTTATCGGACCTCCATCCATTCAAGTAATAACATGGTTTCCAACTAGATGTTGCCTCGAGGCGATGCACTGGGCAACATGTCCCTGCTGACATCTAGAAGCGTAAATAGAAAAATCTGAGTAAGAAAATGCCCGCTAGGTGATCACACATGTTCGGGACCGGACGAACGGGAATCAATCAATCAATCAATCAAACATATACGTATAGATGAACATTTTGAATTTAAAAGCAACAACTTTTTAAAAAATAAATTCATCCTCTTTTACTTTTAAAATTTGAGAACTGTTGTTGATTCATGCTGATCTCTATATACCGTATTAATCGTTTATTTAATTCCGAATACGAGTAGAAGCGGCCGTCACGCAGGGCTGATTGTCCAGAAATAGATGAGACTTAACCTACGTCACTGGTCTCTTAAGGCTTGTAGTGGGACCACTTTACTTTCTTTTACTGGAGCTGTTCTATCTGATGTGCCGTATCATCTATGTTGAGATAAGACTCGTCTGAAAATCTCTCTCTCTCAAAAAAAAAAAAATCGTTAAACTGAAAAACATATGATGTGAAACTTGTACTCCTACTTTAAGGGAGCAACCGAGATTAAGAGTATTTGAGAATAAAGTTCTTAGCAACATATTTGGACAAAACAGAGATGAACAGACAGGCGAATTGAGAAGATATAAGCTACGTGATCTTTACGGAAAACTTGATGTAATAAGAACATTAAGTCTCCTATACTGCGACTGACAGAACATTTGTCACGAATGGAGAATGCAAGAGGGGCATGGAAACGCGTAGGAAAACCAGAAGCAAAGCCCCAGTTGGTATGCAAAGAATGAGGTGGGAGAACAGCATTAACCATGATTTGAGAGAAGTAGATTGTAAGGCGATGATTGGAAAATATAAGCTCAGGATTGGGATATGTGGAGATCTTATGTCCGCGCGGCCAAGAATCTGCGGGTTCGATGGTGCCAGTGAGTTAGTTAATGCTACAATTATCTGAATTTTAAAGATTGCAAACTTTTAGCGATAGGGTGTTTCGCGCCTTAGAGCCGAGGATCATGACTGCTTGGTATAGAGCTACGGGACGTGCCTCTAGTCTCCATGCGAGAAGAAGTTTTCTCACGGAATTTCGGCCAGTATAGACTGGTGTCACGTACCATCTTGAGAAATTTGCGTAGCTACGACGAGTAGCGGCTCCAGGTTGAGAATTCAACTATAACGGCAGGAAGAAGTGATAATGCTGTCCATATGTCAACCCTATACTGAATCGAAGATCGTCCACCACTATATTTAACACATGTGGAAGTGAGGCCAGCAGCCGGATGTTAGGTCAAGGGTCTTGCAGTACTGTCGCGCCATGGAGTTAGTCAATAGCGTTAGAGTTGAAAATATTTAATATATAATAGATGTTATGCATCAACCGGCTAAGTGTAATTAAAACAATATTTTTTGATGCCATCTGTTACACTGACTCATGAAGTAAGTGTACGAACTCTTTTAACGCCAAAACTTTAAATAGGCTATGTCATTATCAAAGAAAAATATAAACGCCATCAGTCCTATCAGAGAATCTATGTCTTGCAACAAACGTATATGAATCCAGATTTTCAAAAATTATAATCTAAATTTTGCATCATGCAACTAAGCGCCAATTCTTTCCGCTCTTAAATTGTTGACGCTTAACTGTCAAGCAAGGAAATAACTCGCAATATCCAATATTGTTAGTTTGGACCAACAATAAATATTTAAGACTAACTTAAACCTTAGACGTGTTTTTATCGAAATTTACATAATGGCCCATAGCCGGTTGATGCATAACGCCGTCTATTTTATAACGACCAGAGCGTTTTTACTTCTTTAGTGTCCTAACGGAACATGGATAACATCATCATCATCATAGTACATTCTCGAATTTAGGCCATTTGTTGACCTGTTTCGGCCTCAAGAGAAACACCATCCAAAATAACAAACTTTAAAATAAAATATATTGTTAATTGTTTTGATTGGTTCCGAACCTGTAAGAACTGTAATTGTATTAAGAAGTAGCTAATACCCGGCCTGCGCTGCTACTCATAAATAAATGTTAATACGTATGTTTTTACCACCAGCCGTGCACTGTTCGGGAATCTGCTTATCCCGATATTCTTGACATCAATGAAACACAAAAATGGTTATTGAGAGTTATCCGTAGAAGATAAACATATGCTGTCGCGGACTTTTTTGTACAGTTTTTTGAGATGTTCAATTCTGTGTACATTAATTTGGTGTATTTGTAATGGTTTAGGCAGCGTAAGCCATTTAAGCGTCAAAATAGGAACTTTATTTCACGTTTTTCACTACAAAGGGTGATATTTAGGGGTCAAGAGGTTGAGGATTTCATCTCCCTTATAGCTTATGTTCATCCCCGGAATCTCCTGAACATTTTTCAAAAAGTCCCGTCTCAATCGGATGAATAGTATGGCAGAGCAAGCTTGTCCGGGAATCGACTTATTCCGATCTTCTTGGCATCGATGAAAAACAAAAATGGTTATTGTGAGTTATCCGTAAGAAATAAACATATACTGTCGCGGACTTTTTTTAAGAGTTTTCTGAGATATTCAATTCTATGTACATTAATTTGGTGTATTTGTAATGGTTTAGGCAGCGTAAGCCATTTAAGCGTCAAAATAGGAATTTTATTTCACTTCTTCACTACAAAGGGTGATTTGTGGGGGTGAAGGGGTTGAATATCACAACTCTCTTATAGCCTATGTTCATTCCCGGAATCTCCTGAACATTTTTCAAAAAGCCCCTTCTCAATCGGATGAATAATATGGCAGAGCAAGCTTGTCCGGGAATCGACTTATTCCGATCTTCTTGGCATCGATGAAAAACAAAAATTGTTATTGTGAGTTACCCGTAAGAGATAAAACATATGCTGTCGCCGACTTTTTTGTAGAGTTGTTTGAGATGTTCAATTCTGTGTACATTAATTTGGTGTATTTGTTATGGTTTAGGCAGCGTAAGCCATTTAAGCGTCAAAATAGGAACTTATTTCACTTTTTCACTACAAAGGGTGATTTTTTTGGGGTGAAGGGGTTGAATATCACAACTCTCTTATAGCCTATGTCCATCCCAGGAATCGTCTGAACATTTTGCAAGAAACCCCTTCAAAATCGGATCAACGGTATGGCCGCAACAAACATACATACAAACAAAACAAACAAACAAACATTGATTTTTATATATAAGATTTAACTGTATTAACATTGCTACTTGTTTTTAAATGGTGCTGAAACTTGTCGACTGCTATTGTGAACTGTTTTATATAAGCCGTGACATACATAGCAGAGGGAGATGTGGTGGGCGAGGAATGTGGGGAGAGCTCAAGAGATGAAACCAGGGTCTTGAGACAGCAAATATCATTGAGACAAGTCGTACGTAATTCAGACTCAAGTGGATCAACCAGACTCCAGCACACATTCCCTTTTCTTTTTTTTTTCTTTCTCTCGTCCTCTCTTACCCTCCCTCCACCCTTATAATAAAACGATAATTTTACTATTTTTATTTTAGTATTTCTACTGTAACAGTCCACTGAAAATACAGTAAAACCTGTCTTAGCCGGAACGTTTATAAGAAGGAAACCTGTAGAGACGGAAAACATCTCCAGAACAGTACGATTTTATATGTAAAATCGTCATGTACGAGCCGGAAACCTTCATAACGCGGAAACGGAATGGTTATTAAAATACCAATAATTAATTTTTACCTCAGTAAGACGGAAAATTATTCTTAAGCACGTTCTAATTACAGTATTAATGACCACACGTGAAAATTCTGTGTATAACGCTCTCTGCATTATATCGTTTTATCTTCTTGTGTTGTCATTGTATTGCGGGGATACCCTTGCTTATGTGTGACAGCGGGGAATCCCTCTCTTTTCTTTGCCTGCTTACTTTACCTGCGAGGGATTTGGGGAACTCTTCAGTCGTCCTGTAGTTGAGTTCCTTCTCGCTTTTGTGTAAAAAAAGTTGTTTAGTATTGCCGTGCAAACTGGGCTATGTTACATACACTATTTTGTCTGTATTTCAGTCAATACATTATGTCTTTAAAGCGTGCATTTAAAATCCTTACACTGCGTGAGAAAATTCAAGCTTGTAATTTGGGAACCCTTTATAAGAAGGAAAACTGCCAAGATCACATTATTTATTGCCAAAGGACCGCAACATATTGTAAGAATGCACCCTAGTGGAGAAAAATGAAACACCACATCAAACTGTATATTAATTAATTTCTGATGTCTTATGATGTAAATATGTCAATTATACTTTTTGGATCGTTATTACCTGGGAAACAATACGTTTAAGAAGGTGCAAATAGTAGTTTCTTTTTTTATAGTATAATCAATTGCTACAAATGTTTTTAGATTATCTTCCGCAACAACGGTAAAGTTACATTCGTTCACTATATATACAATCTGGTAGCCACATGTAGTCATTCTAGAATAATGCTATGACCTATTTAGAATATTAAAAAGGAAGAGCTTGATTTTACAATGATAAAATTAAACTCATAAAATCGAGGTGGAAAAGGACTGTTATTGGTTGTAAATAAAAAATCATTGAAATGTGATTGGTCACTGGCATGAGTTAAATAGTCTTTATAAATCTGTTTAATAACTTCAATTGGGTTTCTATCAATATCATCATCTTTCATACAATATTTATATAATCGGGGCAGCGTAACCCCACCTTCCAGGAGTTCCCAAAAGTGTGATACAAGTTTCCCAATGATAGGAGAGAATACCAGAACTGTCGTAATGACATCCTGGTGGCATTGATCAAAATAAAATTCTGAAATAATGCTAGAAAATTTCATTGAAGAGACTGACAAGTTCGAATAAATTTACATAGTTTCTGCAATTTATTCAACTTCAAGGTCTGTCTCAAATCTTAAAACTTGTGTCATTTGTGAATTTACACGGAGTCCCCTATGCAAATGCCAGCTTCTCACCAACTTGGACGTGATCGATAAACTTGGTCATAAATAATAAAATCGTGATGCGAATTCTTCAAACTTTTTCAATCTTCCTGTAAAATTTACTTCTATATTGCAGTAAGACATTGAAGCATCTTCTCGCCGCTAGCTTTAAGACTTTCATTTCCTAATCCCACTTTCTTTATAAAAAAACTCGATGACGACCGTCCAACTTCAAATTTTCATAATTTTAATACGAAAATCCGCATCGTGTAACATTATGTGGCCTTCCCACTCAAGCTCTCATCTTCCAAATTCTCTACTGAATAATACTTTAAAGCATGGACATCAGGGTGTCAAAAAAAACTGAAGTATTTTATTTTTAACCAACTAACTCTAACTCACTGGCACTATCGAACCCGTAGGTTCATGGGCGCGCGAATATAAGTTCTCTATACATCCCTATCCTGAGCGAATGTTTTCCAATCATTCCCTGTATAATCCACTTCCCTCAAAACATAGTTGATGTTATTCTCCCATCTCATTCTTGGTCTACCAACTAGGCGTTTTCCCTCTGATTTTCCTACAAGAAGCTTCCATGCTCGTCTTTCATTCCCCATTCGTGCCATGTGCCTTGCCCATCGAAGTCTACGAGATTTAACTGTTCTTATTATATCTGGCTTCGTATAAAAACCATGTAGTTCACTGTTATGTAGTCTTCTCCATTCACCTGTCCATCTCTCTTTGGTACAAAAATTTTCCTAAGAACTATATTCTCAAATACTCGTAATCCCCTTTCCTCCTTGAAGTAAGTGTCTATGTTTCGCATCCATATAATATAACTGGTAGAATAATAGTTTTATATATTTTCATTTTTACGTTATTTGAAAGCAGTTGGGAAGTCAAGAGTCTCTGAAATGCATAATAGCACGCATTTCCAGAATTGAGCCTATGTTTAATTTCCTTGTGCATCTCATTCCTATTTGTGATTATTGTTCCTAGGTATTTGAATTCAGCCACTTGCTCAAAATTTCCCTCATTTGTCATTAGCTGTCCATTTCCATTATATAATGTATTTCTTCATTTATAACCAATACCCTCTTAATTAATTTGTACAATTTTAAAACAGTTGTAAGTACAATTTGGTGTACGTTTGACCAATGGCAACCCGTGCCTACTTGCTTCAAAACATGCCAGTACTGTACTTGTTAACTAAGGGGAAAGAAATTTGAACAATAATGTTATTTTTTTATTGTAAAATAGTAGTAGTAGTAGTAGTAGTAGTAGTAGTAGTAGTAGTAGTAGTAGTAGTAGGACTTTATTAGACTAAAAGTAAGATACATATATTATTTGCAAATATGGGTCGCACGAGCAGTAAGGGGTACGTGCTTTTGACACTCCGTTACAATAAATTAATGTTTAGTACTAATATAACGTAAGACAAAAAAGAAAACAATAATATTACAGCTAGATAATAATACAATAATATTATATACTAATTACGTTATGTAGAATTATTAAGAATTAATGGTATTACATTTTGCTAACTTATTATTCTTGTTTTTCGCGTTTTGTCCAGAATTTTACCCAAGTTTATCCAATTTTCTGGATTTACCATTAACTCGTAGCATGCCAATCTTTCACGATTCGAATTTAGAAATAGTTATGCGTTTTGGACATAATGACATTTTATTTACTAAATAAACTTTCAGTTCTAGAATCCTTCTATACTAACCCAGTACAAATTTTCATGCCTTAAGTATGGCACGAGGTCGGCACGGGTTGTCATGATCCAATCACAATAATCTTTGTTATTCGAGTTGTTAAGGTCAAATAGAAAAATAGGGGGTATGCGCATTTGATTTTGCGAAAACAAAACTCGTTTATGTCTTGGGACACCCTAACGGACATGTATTGTTTAATTATCTATTTCATTTATTTACCAGTTTTTATACTTACTGCGTCCAATTGATCTACTGATATTCTCCTCCACATCTCTCTGTCATTCAAATCTCCTTCAACCAATTATTTTTCCCTCATGCTGCACAAAACATCAACCCACGTTGATTTTGGCCATATTTTTCTTCTTCTTCTCCATCTTCAATCCAGTGGCACCCATTCTAGTATTCTCATTGGGAATCCGTCTTCTGACATTCTTTTCACATGACCATATTAGGCCTATTTTAACTGTTTGCTTTTATGGAATCCTCAAATGAAGTTTGAAGATTTTTTTATTAGGAATATTCCACAATACATTGTTTCTCATTCAACCCAAAGTAATTTGTCGCTAGAGGTTCCTGTCTAAAGCATCTTCTTCCCTCAAATCTCTAGCTTCCAAACTTCTCCTCGCTACATTTATCCAACGTGCTCTAGATCTGCCTCTTCCACTTCTTCCATTAGCTTTCCAATCAAGGATATTCTTTGGTATTCTATCTTCTTCCATTCTTATGAGGTGTCCATACCATTTCAAACGTTTTTCTTCTATTTTTTCTTCTGTTTTTATTCAACTTGCATAATTCCCCTCATTGTGCTGTTCCTGACTTTATAAAAGTAAAGGAAAGTATTCCCACTACAGGCCTCAGGAGGCCCCTGGGGTAGTGGGAGGTTAAGGCTCCCACTTTTTCTGGACAATCGGCACTTTGTCAGCCGGGTTGTCAGCCCTGCGTGACGGCCGCCTTTACCTCCAGAACAAGCGTCTGGTACTCATTTCCGTTAGAGGCTGAGTCGACCCCAGGGCCATAGTGCCGCCAGAAGGTTTGGGTCAGTTTAAAAATCCTGATCCCACCGGGACTTGAACCCTCGACCTTCCGGTTTGTAGTGCAGTGCCTTAACCACTACGCTTCGACGTGCCCATTCTGACTTTACAGCAATGGCGACCATGATTGGATGTTCAACTTCCCTCATTTCGGGGTTGCCAACCTAAATAACCACACTGTAATAAAAATAACTATACTCTAATATTACATATTACAAAACGCGTGTGGGAAGTAAACCATTGCCGCCCATGTAGGCTTATACAACGTACAATGTATATAGGCCTACAGAAAATATCCAAAAGGTAGTGTTAATATACAGTATACGAAACAAATCACTGCATTTTAAATGAACTGAACTTTATTTGAAACAATATAAAACAATAAATACGTACTTGCCTCAATTTTGTCACTAAATGGTCTCACGACATCCTGTTGTTTGAACTAATAAACATTGCCCACACTGTTAACGTTAGTCAATTGTCTATCCATCCATAGTAATTCTGCCCGAAGGCAGGTCTTTCACTGGAATCATAGCATTTTCATGCTATGCTTGCAGCTTTACTAGGGAATTGTGTACGTATGGTAGCTTCCCGTTGCTTTCCACACCGGTGAAGGATGATGATGATAATGGTAATTATAAGGATGATGATGATGATGATGATGGCCATATGATTTCGGGGAGTTTGGGCCTAAACGTTTTCCTGTCATTTGTCTTAAAGGTGAGGAAAAACCCCGATAAAAACCTCACCCAGAAAAACTGCCCCGACCGGGGATCGAACCCGAGCCCGCTGCGTGACAAGGCACCACGCTACCTCGAGACCACAGCATGAACGAAAATATTTCCAACAAATAGGTTATTATTTTACTATTATTTATTAATTTGAAAACACCATCGCGCAAAAAAATAATGTACAACGCACGTTTGTGAAATGTCTTACAGAATCTCGGAAATTAAAAACCTCGTTTTGCTTGGTTTTTAAACATTTTCTTCGATTCTGTAAAAACCACTTCCCAAACTCGCATCGTAATATAATATTTAATTCATTTTTTCTCTCATCGCTCATTATATATTCGCATGGATTATAAAAACATGGAATGTAACGTATTTGACCAAATCATAAATCAGGAGCGGCCCTATCCTTACGTCTACATGTACGAGATGCTGTAATGGACCGGTATCGATGTACTATCATTCAAATCTACTACAAAGCGAAGTGATGGAAAGATGAAAGTGGCACTTTGTGAAAAATCACTTAATGGCACCGATACGTGCATCAAAGGGAATAAAAATGGAATGGGCGATAGTGCGTTGCGAAACAATATTAATCTGCCATTTGCGCAGCGTAAGGACGTTTGTAATGTACAGTTATCATTGTATATTCATTTAATTTTCAGAAATGTTAAAACACAGCTTGAGAAGAATTTGTGTTCTGAGGATGGATAAAAGGAATCAACAAAATCGCGCTTTCATAAAAAACTATTTGATAAACAAACGGATTGAATAACATTCACGCACTCTTTGTTTGCGGATTTTTCTCTCCTCATTAATAAAATGTCAAAGAAAAAAAGTATAATGAAATAAACAAAAGATAAACTAAGAAATATCAACGTAATAATAATAATAATAATAATAATAATAATAATAATAATATTAATAATAAATTATTATTATTATTAATATTATTTACTTATTTATTTATTTAAATACAGATTTTCAATGTGTACACATATTTTGGTGCATAAAATTTTATTTTCTTACTACACTCATCCCAGTTTTTATTTCTCCCATCCATGAGTTTCGTGGTCTTCCATTCTTTCTTCTTCCAGGTGGACACCTTTCCATTGTTTTCCTAAGCAACATTTCTTCTTGCATTCGTCTTATGTCTTAATTGCTTCTATCTTATATTATCTACTATTGAATATTTAGTATTCACTTTTCCCCCGTACGACTTTTTTTTCAAAATATCAACAGTGATAATAATAATAATAATAATAATAATAATAATAATAATAATAATTTTATTTATTTATGTACAGATATTCAACGTTAACAATTTTTTGTGTCTAAAGGTATAATAATAATAATAATAATAATAATAATAATAGTAATAATAATAAAGCAGAATAACGGCTTGTGAAATGAGATTCATGCGCAGAACAGCGGGTTACACCAGATGGGATCGGAAAAGGAACACCGATATCTTAAAAGAATTGAAGACTACGCCAATTTTGGAGTATATTAAACAGTACCAACTAAATTGGAAACACCATCTTGAAAGAATGAGTTCAAATTGGATCCCCAAAGCTGTTTATAATTATATACCAAGAGGACGAAGATCACTGGGCCGTCCTATGAAACGCTGGAGGGAAAATTTTCTATAGGATCGTAACAGGCCTTGGCCTAATACTTGGAAGGAAGAAGAAGAAGAAGATAATATTAACAATAATAATAATAATAATAATAATAATAATAGTAATAATAATATTATGCAGAGATTAGATCTGCAGAAATGAGATACTTTCGGAGGACTGCAGGCTGCGCACTACTAGATCACAAAAATATTAAGACATCTTAGAAGAATTACACATGGAACCTTTAGAAAACAAAATGTCTGATTATAAGTCAAGATGGATGCAACATGTTCATCGAATGGAAGATCACAGGATACCCAAACAAATGAAAATATATCAACCTGCAGGAAGAAGAAAACCTGGACGTCCACCCAAAAAACTTCTGGATGGTGTTTCTCTTGAGGCCGAAACAGGTCAACAAATGGCCTAAATTCGTGAATGTACTATGATGATGATGATGATGATGATAATAATAATACTAATAATAATAATAATAATATAAATTTTTAATTATTTGTGTACAGTTATTCAATGTTAACATTTTTTGTGTCTAAAGGTATAATAATAATAATAATAATAATAATAATAATAATAATAATATTAACAATAATAATAATAAGAATATATTCAACTCTACTCCAACTAATGGTCGAGGCGAGTGTTAAGACGAGATGAAACACACATATTTTAGAGGTCTGTGAACGATACCCTGGTCGACCACGCCTGACGCAAACACAGGGGTGGATGAACGATAAGCATACCCTGGTCGACCACGCCTGACGCAAACACAGGGGTGGATGAACGAAATGAAACGAAATGGTTGAGGTGAGTGTGGAGAAATGGCGGAATTAAATTTGTGGCAGGGGAAAACGGGAGAAACCCCGAGTAAAACTTGTCCAAACTCCGTTTCGTCCAGCATGAAACCCAAATGGAGCGACCGAGACTCTATCTTGAGACCCCAGCGGTGAAAGGCAAGCGTCTTTGTCCCACGGAGCCGCCAACTTCAATTTTACTTTTGTAAATTAACCTCATACGTTTTTCTTTAATTCTTTATTTCCGCATTATGTAGACATAATCTACTCTGGCTTGAAAAATCTTCCGGAGTAAATTTCGATTAACAAGTCGGCATCGCTGGAGGTATAGCTTTTACGATTTTTTTTTTGTATTAAAGACAGGCGAATGGAGAAGTCTGAAAAACAGTGAGGTACATTATGTTTATAGGAAAAATATTATAAGAACAGATAAGTCTCGTAGATTGCGATGGGCAGAAAATGTGGCAAGAATGGGGAATATAAGAGAGCCATGTATCCTTCTTGTAGGAAAACCGGAGGGAAAACGCTTAGTTGACAGGCCAAGAATTACTTACTTACTTACTCACTGGCACTATCGAACCCGAAGGTTCATGGCCGCGCGGACATAAGCTCTCCATACATCCCTATCCTGAGCTAATGCTTTCCAATCATTCCCTGTATAATCTACTTCCCTCAAATCATAGTTAATGTTGAGGCCAGGAATTAGGTGGGAGAATAACATTAGCTATTATTTGATGGAAGTAGATTATTCAGGGATTATTGGAAAATATTAGCTCAATATAGGGATATAAGGAGAGCTTGTATTTGCACGACCATGAACATACTGGTTCGATAGTGCATGTGAGTTATTTAGTTAGTTAGAGAGGGGATAAGGAATAGAAATAAAAATAAACATAAAATGAGAGAGAGATAGAAAGAGAAAAGAGAGCGAAAATCGAGAACGAGAGATAACTACTATAACACGAAAGAGACAAAAGCGAAAAGAGAGCACATATCAGCAGAGAGAGAAAGTAGCGATAACGACTCCTACCACGCGATACACGACCTAACGATATCTCCTCATATATAACGCTCACCCTATCTCGCACATATGGCTCGCTCCTCTGTGTCTCGCACGTCTCGCCCGCGCTCCTCTCGTGACCTCTCTCCTCTCTTCCTCTGACTCGTCCTGTCTTCCTATCTTCCTCTCGCCTCTCTTCCTCCGCATCTCTCTCTCCGCTTCGCTCTTCCTCTCTCCCTCTTCTTCCTCTCTTCCTCTCTCCCTCTCTCCCTCTCTCCCTCTCTTCCGTCTCTTCCTCTCTTTCCTCTCTTCCCTCTCTTCCTCTCTCCCTCTCTTCCTCTCTCGTCCTCTCTCCCTCTCTTCCTCTCTTCCTCTCTCCCTCTCTCCCTCTCTCCCTCTCTCCCTCTTTCTCCCTCTCTCTCTTCTCTAAATATTACCTAATATCATTTTCTTAGCTCCTCCGCCTTCACTACCAAATTCGTGTCATGACCATTTCCTTTATCATAAAACTATTTATTTCGTCTCCGTATCTAGGAAATAGTAATCATTAATTTTGAATGTAGCACTGAACCGTTGCTGCAATATCAAAATGCACGATGGATGTAATGTTTTAATGCAATCATCTGCTAGAAATATAATTAAATTAACAAAATGCACTTCACTTGCAACAACACAAATATATTTATAAAAATAACATTTGCGTAATTAACTGCTAATTCTCTCTAACACAAGCAGCTCTGCTCCACATCACAGCTGGCGATCGATATTGGAATATCTGTCAAATCTGATACAAGTAGTAACTTCAAGTGTATCCTTGTACCTTATTAGGTATTATATTAATTGGTCATTTATAATAATAAATATAATGACAATATTTTTAGGGATATTCCACAATAGTGTTTCTCCTTCAACTCAAAAGTGATTTGTCGCCAGATGTTCCTGTCTAAAGCTTCTTCTTCCCTCAAATCTCTAGCTTCCATACTTCTCTTCACTCCATCCACCCATCGTTCTCTAGGCCTGCCTCTTCCATTTGTTCCATTACCTTTCCAATCAAGGATCTTCTTTGGTATTCTCTCTTCTTCCATTCTCATGAGGTGCCCAAACCATTCAAACGTATTTATTCTATTTTTCGTATTATGTTTTTCTCAACTTGCATAATTTCCCTTATTGTGCTGTTTGTGACCTTATCCCTTCTTGAAATTCTTGTCGATCGCCTCAATAAATCCATTTATACTGCTAACAGCCTGTTGGCTTGTTTTCTACTTACTGTCCAGGTTTCGAACCCATATAATAAAATGATTTGTAACAGAACTTGAAATATAGTTTTCTTCGTTCTGTGTATTACATTTCTATTCCAAAGCACTGAGTTCAACGTATCAATAATTCTTCTTACTTACTTACTCACTGGCAATATCGAACCCGTAGGTTCATGGCCGCACGGACATAAGCTCTCCATACATCCCTATCCTGATCCAATCCTTTCCAATCATTCCCTGTATAATCTACTTCCCTCAAATCATAGTTAATGTTATTCTCCACCTCATTCTTGGTCTACCAACTGGGCGCTTTCCCTCTGGCTTTCCTACAAGAAGCTTCCATGCAAGTCTCCCATTCCCCGTACGTTGCAACATGTCCTGCCCATCGCAGTCTACGAGACTTCCGATTGAGGGTCTTTCAAATTTTCAGCGGTTGCCCTTTTACCAGCCGGCTGCTGGCCCTTCACATCCACATGTGTCAATCACAGAGGTAGATGATCAACAGCCAGTGTAGGAGTGACATGTGGTTAGCATGTCGAGTCCCCCAGCCGTTACAGCTGGTTCCTCAATCTGGAGCCGCTACTTATTGTAGCTACCCAATTGCCTCACGATGCTGGGTGGGCACCGGTCCCATACTGGCCGAAATACTAGTAGAAAATTTCTTCCCCCATGGAGACTCGAACCAGCGCAAGTCCCGTAGCTATGTGCCAAGGCTTCCTACCTTAACTGCTCGGCTACGGCGCAGGACCTACGAGACTTAACTGTTCTTATTATATCTGGCTTCGTATAAAGACCATGTAGTTCATTGTTATGTAATCTTCTCCATTCACCTGTCTGTTCATCTCTCTTTGGTACAAAAATTTTCCTAAGTACTTTATTCTCAAATACTTGTAATATTCTTTCGTGTCTTAAAGTAAGTGTCCTCTACCATCAGTTATTCTTTTTCAATTTCTCTAGTTGAATTCTCACTAATAACAATAATAATAATGACAATAATAATAATAATAATAATAATAATTATGTGCTCTTTACAAAACTGCTATTCTACCAGTTACATTATATGGATGCGAAAAATGGATACTTACTTTAAGGGAGAAAAGAAGATAACGAGTATTTGAGAATAAAGTTCATAGGAAAAAGTTTTGGCCAAAAAGAGATGAACAGTCAGGTGAATTGAGAAAACTACATAAAAATTAACTATATGGTATGTATAGGAAGCCAGATATAATAAGAACAGTTAAGTCTCGTAGACTGCGATGGGCAGGACATGTTGCACGAATGGGAAATGAAAGAGGTGAATGGAAGCTTCTTGGAGACCAGAGGGAAAACGTCCAGATGGTATTCCAAGAATGAGATGGGAGAATAACATTATCCATAATTTGAGGGAAGTAAATTATACAGGAGACGATTGGAAAACATTAGCTCAGGATAGGGATGTATGGAGAACTCATGTTCGCGAGGCCATGATCCTACGGGCTCGATAGAGCCAGCGAGTTAGTTAGTTATCATTCTTATTATTATCATTATTGTTACAATTATTATTATTATTATTATTATTATTATTATTATTATTATTATTTTGTTCAAAAAAAATAGAAATAAAGTCGTATGAGAAAAAATTAATATTAGATTTTCAATAGTAGATTATATAATATAGAAGCAGTTATAACGATATGACCATGTACGACGAATGCAAGAGGAAATGATACCCAGAAAACATTGAAATGTTGTCCACCTTCAAGAAGAAGGAAAGGAAGTCCTCAAAATTCATGAATGCAAGAAAAAAGAACAGGAATGAGAACAAGAGGACTGGAGGACTTGGAGTGGATGGATAGGGATGAGTGGAGAAGGAAAATAAAACTTCAGGCAGAGAAATATGTGTAAATATTGAAAATCTGTATAAAAATAAAAATTATTATTATTATTATTATTATTATCTGTTTTTGAATGAAAACATGAGGGAAGACGAAGCAGAGGAAGACCTAAAACCTCCTGCAGTCAGGGAATATGTGTATATATGAAGGAGAAACATCTAGAACAAGGAGATTGGATGGACCGACAAAATTGGCTATTAGGAATCGGACGATATCAAAGACATTAATCAACCGATGATCTATCTATTATTATTATTATTATTATTATTATTATTATTATTATTATTATTATTATTATTATTATATTAACACACGAATTCGAATAAAAATAAATAATCAATTCAGCAAATCAGATAGACTAATATCCCAAGGTGTAAAACAAGGATGTCCACTTTCCCCTCTTCTATTTAATTTATATATGAATGAAATCATAAAATTATGGCAAAACCAATCACAATCACACTTTATGATTGATGATCGACCCCTCAACACATTAATGTATGCAGATGATCAAGTAATATTGGCTACTTCTGAAGATCACCTACAAAGAGCAGTACATAGATTGTCAAATATAACCCAGGATTATAATTTACAAATTTCGGTGAGTAAGACAAAAACTATGGCGTTTCAAGGGAAATACCGATACGAACTAAAATTGTTATTAACAACAATATAATAGAACAGTTAATAACTTTACTACTTATCTTGGCTGCAATCTTTCCTACGACACATGTAAAGACATAGACACAAAATTGGTCAAATTTCAAAAACTTCTAGGAACAATAAAAAGCATTCTTTTCCGAAAAGTACGTTCAGATACAATTCTAAAATTGTATAAAACAATGGCTCTTCCAACTCTACTTTATGGTTCTGAAACCTGGACTCTTGCTACAGGTAAATTAAATAGGATAGTAGCTGCAGAAATGAAGTTATTAAGATCTTTAGCGGGTTATACGCTTTATGATCACATGCGTAATGAAGATATCCGCAAAGCTCTCAAACACACCATCAATAACTGAAATCATTCAAAAATATCAAAATAATTGGCATGAACACCTTCTGAGAATGCCAAACAATAGACTACCTCTGCAGCTATTGAACTACAGACCCACAGAGCGAAGAGACCCAGGAAGACCTAAGAAGAAATGGAGGGATCAATTTCTTTCCTGAAGCGGAACAGGCCAATGGCCTAATCCATGCCTGCCATTGATGATGATGATTATTATTATTATTATTATTATTATTATTATTATTATTATTATTATTATTATTATTATTATTAACTTAACATTGTGGATAGTAATTATCGAGCACAAGAGTGGTTCGATGTGGTGACCACTATGTTCGTTGCACACATTTCTCCTGCGTATCAAGTTCTGTTTCACTCGCTCCATCTTATTTTTACAGTCACAATGTGGGTGACGTTTCCTTAATTTTCCCTTGACATTGGACATTGTCACTAATTCAGCGAATGTTGGGTTGTGTAAATGTAATTAATTGAGTCATAAATCATTAAATTACTATCGATTTGTCGCCGTCAGACGGTGGATATTTACACGTTTAATGGGAACTTGTTGTACCTTCAGCACGAGAACAGTACGTTTCTAGACAATGGTTCCTATTCAAAACGCCATCTACCCAGTCCCTCAACAAGCCCTAGAAGTTTGTAATGGGAATTTCATGTTATAACTACCCAGCTGTAGGGACTTACACTTCCCTTTTCAGGAAAGCATCATCCACGTTTTTAATTGAAGAACGCATGTCTTATCATAAGTAATGCCACGAGTGATTTCCAAATTATCGATAAATTCACGACTCACGAAGTGAGGAGTGAATTTATCTAGAGAATTTGGAAATCAAGAGTGGCATTTGTTAGGACTATTTAACGAATAAAATTAAGCTGTTTACTCACAAATCATTATTTAACTATAGTTATTTTAAAATATTTATATATTTAATGTAAACGGCGATGTTTGAAAACAAATAAGAAACGATAGGTACGCTTCTACTGCTTCTTTTGTTTATCACTGCAGCCAGATCATACTATTTATTGCCAAAGGAACGCAATATTGTAAGAATGCTCTCTAGTGGAGAAAAAATGAAACACATCAATCTGTATATTAATTCATTTTTGATGTCGTATGATGTAAATATGACAATTATATTTTTCTCGATTATTACCTGGGAAAAAATACATTTAAGAAAGTGCAAACAGTGGTTTCTTTTTTTGGTGGTATAATCAATTGCTACAAATGTTGACATGTAAGCACTATTATATACAATCTGGTAGCCGTATTTGTTATAGGCTCAGTCACTGCAAAATAACGGTCAGACCTGTTCAGAATATTAAAAAGGAGGAGCTTTGTTTAATATATGATAATCCTAACACTGATAAATATTTCGTGAAACACGACTCTGATTGGTTGTAAAACAGAAATCATTGAAACGTGATTGGTCATTGACTCCCATTTGGGGCATGAGTTAAATAGTCAACGTAAGACGATTAAATCAAAACATTTATTTATTAGCAATCAATGATAGCACAATAAAAACCATATGAGAAATTATTCAGCATTCTCAAATTACTTGTCAATACTCCCAAATTTTCAGTCCAGTATTTATATGAATGTATGCTGATGAAATTAAGTCATACTCATGGACGTGTCCAATGTAGGGTGTTCCACTTATAAGTTATAATAAAAAATAGCTATATAGGGTGAGTCCAAATTCCACTTAGAGGGTTTGAGGACTTTAATAATAATAATAATAATAATAATAATAATAGTAATTATTATTATTATTATTATTATTATTATGTTTTATTTATTCTGGAAGAGTTAAGGCCATAAGACCTTGTCTTCCGCTCAACCAGCACAAATACAAATAAATACTTGACAAATATAGATATTCACTGTACTAATTATAAACAGTTAAAGATATATGAAATGTAGCAATGTAAATTTCATGTACAAACAACATTTTATACGATAATAACAATAATAATAATAATACTTCAGATCTACTCCATAAAAGAAAAGATATTTAACAACAAGATATAGTGGAAAGAACATGTAGAAAGAATGGAAGAAAGTAGATTACCAAATAAAATCTTCCATTATTTTCCAAGAGGAAGAACAGATGTCGGACGTCCTCGGAAGAGATGGTCTTAGATCTATTAGTGAAGACGGAACAGGCAACTCTTGCCTAAACCAGGAAGTGAAGAAGAAGAAGATAATAATAATATAATAATGATGATAATAATAATAACAGTATAAATATGATAAATTAGCCTATACGAAAAACACCAATTAATATATATACCTTACACTGGGTAATGATGAAGTCGAGGTTAGAGCAAATATAAATTTAGATTTCTTTTAAAAGTTGCTTACAGTAGGGACCAAGACAATTAAGTTTAGCATCAGTGGCGGAGGGGTCTATGTTAGCACTGCTAGCCCGGCTAACACTTTCAAAGTTAGAATTAAATTCTTTCTTCTTCTTCTACTTCTTCCTTTCGTGTGATAGATCCAATGGTCTGTTACGGTCTCAATTCAACGTTTGAAGGGTCTGCCCAAAGATACCTTGTCTGGTGGCTTGTAATTTAAGATTTGACGTGGTATTCTTGTTCTGTTCATTCTTCTTACGTGCGATTGGGTCATCATCATTTAGAGCAGTCCTTTTACATCATCTTTGAGACGTTTTACTAAGGTAAGTCCTCACAACAAGTTACTGGTCTGAAGTGAGCAAGTCCAGTGGTGGGGTTGCCACCTCAGGCCTGTGGACAGGTGCGATTATGATACAGCATTTACTCTGTATCTTGATGGAACGGTTATACCGCTGTGACTCGGTCCCCTGAGCCCCGTTTGTTTTAGGCAGGTTGCACCACGAGCAGGTGGGGTTGGGATTTAGATAGGAGAGGTTATATAGAATGCACTTCACTATCTTTTGCAACCTTTAAATTCTTTGATATTCAATTAAAACGAAATATAATACCGGAACGAGATACAACAATGCGTTGACAGTAGTCTAAACGACGTAAACAATACTAATATAATGTATACTGTATGCGTTGCGTATATACTGTAGCATACCAATACAATGTACTTCAACGTGTTTAAATCCCTAAACTGTTAGACGTCCTACCGAGGCTAACATGATATGATAATGGAATTTATTGCCTTTTTTTTCAGAAGAAAAAAAGTACATATGCATTTACATTGCGCACGGGCCTGATTAGTCGCACGTGCATTATTTTTCCATGAAAAATAAAATAAAAATAATCTTAATATAAACAAATACCTACAAATACATCTGTATCAAAAACAATAATAGGCTATATATAAGTAAAATATATGTATACATTACAATAATACATATTTATACTCATCCATGAAAAGACCGTGTGTAGAAATAAAAAAAAGTCTCATTCTGTACATTCCGATTGAGGGTATTTCCACTTTTTCAGCGGTTGCCCTTTTACCAGCCGGCTGCTGGCCCTTCACATCCACATGTGTCAATCACAGAGGCAGATGATCAACAGCCAGTGTAGGGGTGACTGTGGTTAGCATGTCGAGTCCCTCAGCCGTTATAGCTGGTTCCTCAACCTGGAGCCGCTACTTATTGTAGCTACCCAATTGTCTCACGATGCTGGGTGGGCACCGGTCCCATGCTGGCCGAAATACCATGAGAAAATTTCTTCCCCCATGGAGACTCGAACCAGCGCAAGACCCGTAGCTCTGCGCCAAGGCTTCCTACCTTAACCGCTCGGCTACGGCGCACGACCTCATTCTGTACATTAATAATTTAAAAAAATTACTAGAAAACAAATTAGAAAAAAACACCACCCCCCCACACATATACACACGCGCACGCGCATACCCCCTCCTCCCGTCCCTGCAGACATAAAATGCACTATCAGACTATTCAACTTATCAAACCTACTTATTATATAACATAATTGAAGATCGAAAACAAAGACCATATTGAGATTCTTCTTATTGATAATTATATATATATATATATATATATATATATTGGTATGATAAGAAAAATAAATGCCTGGACGGGATTCGAACCCGGATCTCTCTCTCTCTCTCTCTCTATATATATATATATATATATATATATATATATATCCTTAATCTACAATTTTGCTGTATATCAATTTCTTTACTGTACCCAAAAATCTGCATGTTCTTGATTCACTCTCGATCCGTCTTTAAAAGATCCCAACACGCCACTCTCCCACGATCTGACCTGAGAAATCTCTCCGGCAGCATCTGTAATCTAAGTTGTTCTGTCTCTCTATAGGATGCTATAATATGCTGTCAGTTTTCATGGTCATCGCATAGCGGGCATAGTTTAATGCCTTCTTCACTTGTTAAATTATGGGACATCCATCCCCCCCCAAATGAAACTATGCAATAGCACTTTTCCATCCCCATCCAAAGAGTCAATATACTTCTCCCTTCCCCACGAGAGTTTCAGTTCCGACTGCAGTGTGAGCGATATTTTCTGACTGCACTCGGCTTCTATATACTGCCTGTCTATATCGATTAGTCTCTTCTTAACTCTCCTCCAAACATTTATATTATTCCCCGTACTCCTCTCCCATACCCAACCCATCCCTATGCCCTTCAATCCCCTTTCTACACCGATCATCCAATCTCCCGAAACACACTGTCTTTTATGTTCATTGTAACACTCTGCTCTAAGCGAGTCCTGATTCCCGTTTATTATGTCCAACCTATACTTAATTGCCATAATTTTGTCCCTTATTGTATCCGAAAATATACCGAATCCTTCCAGTATGCCACAATTTGAAGTCCCCGTTGCTATTCTCATCGCTTTCTTAATGGAACGAGATCTTGAGAATTTTTTATGCAGGCACATTCAAGCTGATCGGTAGTACATCGTGCTGTATTTCAAGCCGAGTACCAGGCAGCCCAATGCTACTCTGTAGCTGCCCTGTTAGCACTCTAGAAACTGCTAAATGCAAGGCTTCGGTTGCTCCGAGTAAGTACTGTGTATACATAGTGCTTCTGAGCATATAAAATACAGTAATTAAACCACTATATAAATATTATCATGGGAGAGAAATGTGCTTGAGTTATTGAAGACTTGTTAAGCCATCCCTTTACCTGCAGAAGCGTTATTAAAAAGAAAAAAGTTATAAACCAACTCCTAATTTAAATAGCATTATAAGCAATCAAAAACAGAAGTGCATAATTTAATGATGGGCATAAAGGTTGATATGAACATGACATATGGCTGCAAGAAGTCATGTTCCCTTTACTGTTAGCCCTTCCTTCTATTTTCGACGGAGAAAGATGTTTAACAACAATGGGGGTTTCTGATGTATATAGTTTTCATGTGCTGAAAAACGACATGAACTATCTGAAGTCCATGTTAACTGTGAAATAGCGCTACATAAGTTTGGCCACTAGAATGAAGAGTCCCGAAGCTGGGCTATCAAAATTAATATGGATAAGCACAACGAAAACGTTAAAGCTAACAAGTATATTGTTAGCTGCCTAATAGCCAAACAAGAGCTGCCATTTAGGGGCCATGTACAAAACTCCGAATCTAACAAAAGAGATAGGGCCTAATTATATTTAATTGTTGCACTATAGATGAGAAATTAAGAAACAATTAGGAAATTTCACTAGTGTTGGTCACATCACATGATGTTCAAAACAACTTAATATGTACTATATCCACTGCTTTATTCAATAAAATAAAACAAGAGATCTCACCCTTATTATCTTTAATAGAAGACGAGGCTTCCAATGTACAGAGCTCACTTATAATCTCTAGAAACTTGCTGGAATTAGAGACGAATATCTGTGTTTTAAAATCATGCATTTATATATTTAATTAACTATTAATACGTCCAATTACCCCCTTCAATTTCCTAAGCCCTATACATATAGTAGTTTATTATATTTGATACTCCTAACATTGCATGTCGTTGTATGGACTTGGGCTTTCACGGCCGTAGTTGCTATGATGATCTTGAAGAAGATTTCCGGGCTCTAGGCCGTGGTCTCGAGGCTTGAAGTTCCCCGACGTTTCGCCAAAGAATGCGTCTGGCATCCTTAAGGGTTGTCTCGAAGACAAGACAACCCTCGAGGATGCCAGACGCAGTCTCTGGCGAAACGTCGGGGAACTTCACTCGAAGACAAGACAATCATTGAGGATGCCAGACGCAGTCTCTGGCGAAACGTCGGGGAAATTCAAGCCTCGAGACCACGGCCTACAGCCCGGAAATCTTCTTCAAGATCATCATTGCATGTCGTTCTTTTTTATAAGTTCATTTGCTTATTAGAAATAATATAATAAATACAATATTATATCCATATCACTGTAAATAAACCGACGGCTAACACTTCTCGAAATTTCACGCCCCGCCACTGTTTAGCATAGAAACTCGTGTCCGCCAACACACCGATTTTCCGCTACACGCGAAATCACCTCACGCGCTTTTTAGGCGCCACTCACTAGGATATTCTTGAGTAGTCCATACGTCATCCCCCGCTCACCTGATGTTCCACGTCCACTGGAAGTGTGTTTACGTGATATTCAGTTGAGTTTGTGATCCGCCCAGAGACGTTTATACCTGCACAGTACAGTAGTACCCTTCACAACAGTACACAGCAGAATTCAAGGTGTGCGTACTTCATTAGTACTGTGCTGCTGTTATCCACGGCATACACGTTTACAGATTACGCAGACATGATGTTATTGTACGCCGAAGCTCGGTGCGATGGCAGGTCAGATTCCTTGGCCTGCACGTTCTCCCGACTTGACCCCGCTAGACTAAATACCCGTGATGTCACAAGAAAATCTTAATTTACGACACCCCTGTAGAATCTGAGGAAGACCTACTATAGTGTAAAAGTTTTGAGTTGGCGTGATTTCTGCTATCCTTGTCTAGATAACTGTTCTTCCACCCTTCGCTAGACGTCTGAGTGACATGTGTACTATAATGGGCTACCCTTCTAAAATTACTTAGGAATGCTAGTAAAACTCCACCCCCACTTTCGCCCAGTCACTTTTGTTCACGTAATTTTTGTCAGTGGCGACTGTTACAGAGTTCGTTTGTAGTTTGTGAGATATTATATTAGTGTAAAATTAAAAATTTAACAAAATGGTATCTGAGTTAGAAAGTTTAGCTGTAACTTTAAATATTGTATTGAGTATTGTGCTTGACGACGATGAAACTGAAAATGAAGACATAGAAACTTGCCAGAAAGAATCTTTAGAAGAAGGGAATGCTACCACTGCAGGGAGTGTCTGCCCTACCGCTGTCACCGTGAAGAGATATGCGTATGAGTGAGAAATAAGATGGTGAGTACTCTCTTTCTCTTTCTAAAATATTCTAGACACTTTAGCCCGCATGGACTATAGGACGAGTTATGGCAACGGCGGATGTTGGACGACCAGGGATGGGTGACCATGCGTACTATGACATGGTACGGAGGTCCCGCATCTATATTGAAGTTGGTGGTCGTCACATGGAGCCCTTCTTGTAAGTGGTTCATAGGCAGCAGGAGTCGGAAAGAACATGTGTTATAGTGGTATTTTTGTGTGTAACGGAAAAACGGTACATTTTCGGACATGGGTTCCTATGTTAAATTTAATTGTCTTAGTCCCGTCTCTAAGTCCTCAAACAATGTAAGGGGGATTTAGACTCACTCTGTATACTAATTTTTGAGAACTAGACTCTACCCTGGATATAACGAGCATTTCACTAGTTTCATAAAAATGGAGGAAAATCAAGTTTCGCTAACTATGTTACAAACATAGGTCATCAGTTCAACACAGTAAAAAAACGCCGGTACTGGATGCGATCTCGTTTAAAATCAAACTGTTGCCAACTCCCTTTAAAATGTCAAAGTTGAACAGTTGTTGCAATAGTGGATGAAGTGGTCAGACAGGATTGCCGTTTCACAATTTCTGAAGCCTCACAGAAATGTCCACAAATCAGTCGGACAGTACTGCACCAAGCGGTGACACTAAAGTTACACCATCGCACGTTTTTGCTCGATGGGTACCCAAAATTATGTGTGAAGCTCAAAAATCCACTAGCATGGAAGAAGCAAATCCTCTTTAAATAGTTCTGATGGTAGGTGTTTGATCATCCACCGTATAGTCCTGACTTGGCTCCGAGCTACTTCCACCATTTTCCGAATATGAAGAAATGGCTTGCATCGCAGCAATTTAAAACGGATGAGGAGGTTAACGAGTTCAAGCAGAGCGTCAATGGATGGTTGCGGTCACAGGCGGAAGAGTTTTACGCAGAAGGGATTTAGAAGCTTGTGAAGAGTTATGACAAATGTTTCAATGTAAACGGAAATTAGACTACCGTATGCTGTAATACAATTGAAATGTGTATTTTTCACTAGAACATAAGAACAATTCTCCATTCCTGCGCTTTCGGGGGAACGTGTTGCCTCGTCTCGCAGCATGCTACGGGTTCGAATCCCCGTTGGGCCAAGTTTCCTGGGTGATTGTTTTTCTACGAGTTTTTTCATCACTATTAAGATAAATTTCAGGAAATGTACAGGCCCAAACGGTCCCAGAACATCAGCTGCCCATTATACTAATCATTACCACATTCATCCTTTTTAGTACGAATGTGTGTAACGTGTGTTCCTCCTTAATATTGTGTTGTCTGGGAGGAGGCCCTGATGTTGAATTGATCCCTCACTTGGGGTGACCCTCCATATTCTTTGTGTTAAAAATTATGTGTTATGCATAGTTAAAATCCCTCTCCCGACAAGTCGTGTAACTGTACGACTCGAGTTGTGTGTGGCACGTAAAAGTGCCTATAAGTTGAAAGATTAAATGTCTGTAATTGAATGTAATGAACGTTCTTACATTAGTGTGTTTTATGAAGAAAAAACCGGAACTTACTATCAGAATCTCACTCGTACATGTTAATAGGTCTGAAATCTGGGTAAATGAACTGTATTTCAAGTGGGCTGTATTAACCCATTCACCTCACAAGACGAGGTAGACTCGCCGGAAGGTCAATGGCCTTCAACTCAGAAGACGAGGTACACTCGCTAAACTCTGTTGTTATATGATCTTCAATATTTTGTACATCCCTTGCAGGGTAATCTTTTGTTAACATTTATGAATAGTAGAGGAATGTGTTTTGGTCTTCACCCTTATTGTGATCTCAACTACCGTTATATTTTGTTTGTTTTGAATATCTGAAAACAGACGATATAACTTACGGTAACTTAAATTTGGTCTCTGGGAAAATGCATTGGGCATTTAATCCTAAAGCAAATGGGTTAAATAAATAACATATCAATATTACATTACAATAACAGACAAAAGACTTCAATCTTCTGGTTGTACGAATTTAAGCACATTATTCTATGCAGCTTTCTATACTAACTTTTTCGTGTCTGATATCTTACGAACATCATAAAATATCACTCATTTTGTCGCAAGCTTTTTAAGTAAAATGTCGCTGAGATGAAATGTTGGAGATTGCTACATTCTATATTATTCATAGCGTTATGTGCAGTAGCTACATGACTAAGGTGACAACCACAGAATGCGAAACCGGCAAACATCATCAAATGTTAAGACAAATATAAGTTATTTAAACAGCAAGTCTTACCTCAGTCAGACGACGTCTTCGCTCGCTGATCTTATCCACACGCCTCACGAAACACTTAGGCAAAATACCTGCAAATGGATGTAACTAATTAACATTCATTAAATACACTTCCTGGAAAGACGTCACAAGATCAGTTTCAGTGTATAATTGTCGACACTTTTCAAGACTCACTTTAAAATAGTAACACTTTTCCTCCCTTTATAAAACGCATGCATTCCAAGAAAAGAACATTTATAATAATAATATAATAATAATAATAATAATAACTATAATAATAACTATAATAACTATAATAACAACAATAATAATAATAATCATCATCATTAATAATAATAATAATAATAATAATAATGAAGGACTTAAATATCTTAATTTAACAAATAGAATTTACAACACGAGAAACAACTGGTATGAACATGTCAAGAGAATGCCTACAGATAGAATCCCTCAGCTGTTACAAAAAGTACAAACCAATAGGACATAGAAATGTTGGACCTCCATTTACTAGATGGGAGGATTCATTAAATCCCACTTGATGTGAAAACAGGTCAAAAGGCCTAATTTCATTAAGCAGAAGAAGAAGATATTAATAATAATTATATTAATAACATTTATAATAATAATAATATTCATAATAATAATAATAATATTGATAATAAAAATAATAATAACAATAATAATATTGATAATATTGATTATAATAATAATAATAATAATACCAATAATAATAACAAGAATAATAACAAAAATAATAATCCATCCATCTGTAGTATTTCTGCCCGAGAGCACGTCTTTCACTGCAATCACAGCAATTTCATGCTATTCTTGCAGCCTTACTAGGGAATTGTAGATGTGGTAGCTTCCCGTTGCTTTCCACACCGGTGAAGGAGGATGATGATGATGGCCATATTATTTCGGGGACCGTTTGGGCCTTAAAGTTTCCCTGACATTTATCTATCAGGTGAGGAAAAACTCCGATAAAAACTTCACCCAGAAAAACTGCCCTGACTGCGGATCGAACCCGGGCACGCTGCGCGACAAGGCAGCACGCTACCTGGAGACCACAGCGGTGAACAATAAAATAATAATAATGAAATAATAATAATAAAATAAAATATTAATAAAATCAAATAATAAAGTAAAATAATAATAAAATAAAATAATAATACTAATAAAATAATAATAAAATAAAATAATAATAATAATAAAAATAAAATAATATTAACATAGTATAATAAGAAAATCCAGAATGGGTTGAAGCAAGGAGATGCAGTATCTCCTCTACTATTTAATTTTGTACTAGAGCATGCCATCACATATCTAGAGGATGACGAAGGCCTACAACTCAATGGTATTAAAAATCTGTTAGATTATGCTGATAATGTAGTACTATTGGCCGATAGCGAGGGGATATTCCCCGTTTGGGGAATGAAAGATGTGCATGGAAGCTTCTTGTAGGAAAACCAGAGGGAAAACGCCCAGTTGGTAGACCAAGAATGAGGTGGGAGAATAATATTAAATATGATTTGAAGGAAGTAGATTGCACCGGGAATGATTGGATAGCATTGGCTCAGGATAGGGATGTATGGAGAGCTTATGTCCGCGCGGCCATGAATCTATGGGTTCGTTAGTGCCAGTGAGTAAGTAAGTAAGTAGGTAAGTAAGTAAGTAACTAAGTAAGTAAGTAAGTGACTTGTCATGAACAAGATTTAAGGGCAAGCAACGTCTATGTAAATGTGACAGGTCCAATATTACTGGTCCGGAATCGTATATATATATATATATATATATATATATATAAAAGATTATTTGTAATACCGGGTGTACATAACAGAATAGAGCGATTTTGAAGGTGTTGCATTATACTTTAACACAACGAGAATATATACCCATCAATAGGAACCTCAAACTCGATGCTATTCTTTTTGCAGACGATTAAGCTCTTCTGGCACTTCCCCAAAATGATTTGCAACGATCAATTCATAATTTACAAAAAAATAGGTGCCAAATTTAATATGGAAGTATCAATTAACAAAACTAAAATTATCACATTTCATGGGAAGGACCCCATACAAAGTAAAATCTGTCTCCAGAATAAAATTTTAGTGAGATCTAATCAATTTAAATATCTTGGATATTATTTTTCTATCTGGGATGAAAAGGATATCCCTGAAAAAATTACTAGTTATAATAAAAGTTTGGGAATCATTAATCAAGTTATGAAACCATCCCTTGTACAAAAAGAGCACCAGATTACGTTTATATAACACTTTGGCTAGACCAGTGTTGACCTATGGTAGTGAAGCATGGACACTAAAAAGACAACATGAAAGCAGAATAACGGTTTGTCAAATGAGATTCATGCGCAGAACAGCGGGTTTCGCCAGATGGGATCGGAAAAGGAACACCGATATCTTAAAAGAATTGAAGACTATGCCAATTTTGGAATATATTAAACAGTACCAAATAAATTGCAAACACAATCTAAAAAGAATGAGTTTAAATCGGATCCCAAAGCTGTTTATAATTATATACCAAGAGGACGAAGATCTCTGGGCCGTCCTATGAAACGCTGGAGGGAAAATTTTCTATAGGATCGTAACAGGTCTTGGCCTAATACTTGGAAGGAAGAAGAAGAATAATACTTTAACTATGACAAAAACAAAGCTCATGTTAAATGAAAGAGTAGCATCTCCAGTTTACAATATAATTTCATAGGTGTTCAATATGAGCCCCGTTTGTTACATGACATACATCCAACCTGCAGGCTAATTCCTCCCATACATTAATAAGCATGTCTGGATTGATGGCAGCAACAGCTTCTCGATTCCTCTCTCTAAAACTCGGCAGGTTCGCAGGTAATGGAGGTACGTAGACTCTGTCCTTTACAAAAACCCCAATGGAAAAAATCGCATGGGATGAGATCCGGTGATCTAGGAGGCCACTGGAGATAAGATCTGTCATCTGGACCATGACGATCAATCGAGTAATGATAATATGGAAGATCTTACGAAAATGCTTACATATGTGTCCCTACCATTTACAACTGTTAGAGGCTGTAAAGCCTATTGATTACGCTGACTTTGCGCTTGAAATGTTTCAGCAGTAACATTCTCCTCGGACACTCTTGCTTGTCCCACACTTTTGCTTTAACACTAACAACCGGTCGTTGTGATCTGATAATGCCATAGACAGATGTTCATGACATTGGGGGGGATCACGATTAAACTACCTACGAAACGCATATTGAACTGTCACCAACTAATTTACAATTCTCAAACTGCAAAAACGAAATGCTTTCTGTTGAGGACTTGCCATCTTTGTTATTGTTGTCATAGAAACAAAATAAAAGAAAGCTATCCACTAACTCACACAACTAAAACTATGTTTTCCTGTTTCATTTCAGTCTACGCACAACTTTCTACCCCACATGCCCCAAATGGGAGTCAATGACCAATCACGTTTCAGTGTTTTCTTATTTACAACCAATCACAGTCGCGTTTCGCCTAGAATTTACCAACTAAATTCTATCATAATATAGAAAGCACCTCCTTTTTAACATTATGAATAGGTCATAGTATTATTTTGCAGTGACTGACTCTCTAAGGAATACGGCTACCAGATTGTATATATAGTGCATGAATGTCCGGGGGTTAATATAAAAACATTTGTAAGAATTTGTTATACCACCAAAAAAGAAACCACTCTTTGCACTTTCTTCAATGTATTTTTTCCCAGAAAAATAGAATCGCCATATTTACATCATATGACATAAAAAATTAATAATATACAGTTCGATGTGTTTAATTTTTTTCTCCACTAGAGTGCATTCTTACAATATTGCGTTCCCTTGGCTATAAATAATATGATCTGGTTGCAGTGATGAACAAATGAAGCAAACGAAGTGTACCAATCGTTTCTCATTTGTTTTCAGACATCGCCGTTTACATTAAATATATAAATATTTTTAAATAACTATATTTAAATAATAATTTGTGAGTAAACAGCTTTATTTTATTCGTTAAATAGTCCTAACAAATGCCACACTTGATTTCCAAATTCTCTAGATAAATTCACTCCTCGAGTCGTGAATTTATCGATAATTTGGAAATCACTCGTGGCATTACTTATAATAATGTTATTACTTGCAACTACTATATTATTTTATGTACACACGGTATTTATGTTAAAATGTCACCACACACTATATTTATTTCTTTTATGTTGGCCAAAGTTACATGTGGTAAAGGGATAGAATGCCATAATAACTGGTTTTCCACACTCATTTTAATAACGTGTACATATCAAATTCAACATATTATGAAATAAAAAAATCAAATTTTAATATCCGCTTTGTATTGCTGACGAAGTATCATGTTAAGCCTTTGAGAATAAATACCTTCGTAGCATGGCAGTTATGTAACAAGAGACTAAATCCATATACAAAACCCGGAAAGACAATGCAAAATAATATTACAAACAGCAACAAAATAAAACGCTTCCGTTCTATCAAGATACTTTAAAGAAAGCAGTCTTCTCGCTAGAGGCAATTCTTTCCTTCGTCGTCCTTTTAATGCGCAGGACAAGGGGGTGGGGTATTCTATCATATACCAAAACGTACTCCAAAATTACACTACAACTTCTATTTTTTTTCTCCCACAATTATTTTGTTGCTTCTTTGCAAGTATTCTAATTATTTCTTTTACTTCCCTCAGTACTGGTCTAAACATTTTTTTTTTATATTTAAGTAGTTTGTTATCCCGTGGTCACGTATGAAAACTAACTTACTGGCACTAACGAACCCGTAGGTACATGGCCGAGCGGATAATATATTTCCGTACATCCCTATCCTGAGATGTTTTCCAATCATCCCTGTATAATCTGTGTACCTTAAATCGTGGTTAATGTTATTTTCCCACCTATTTCTAGGCCTACATTCAGAGTGCTTTCCCTCTGGTCTTCACACAAGGATTTCCCATGCCCCTCTTCCATTCCCCATTCGTACCACATGTCCTGCCTATCGCAGAATACGAGTCTTAACATGTAATATTATTATCTGGTTTTTCATAAAGATCGTGTACCTTACTATTATGTATTCTTTTCTATTCGTTTGTCTGAGCGTCTATCTTCCAAATACTTCCGCAAGATCTTTGCTGTCAAATACGGTAAACGCGGGTGAATTGGATCAAAAATTTATAAATTGCTGAAAAATTGTAAATATTTTTTTCATTTTAAATAAAACCTAATACATGTTTGGAAAACATAAACAATGTACTTTGTAATAGGTGTATTATTTGGACGCTAATATTTTACAGTTCCCGGGAATTTTTAATTTAGTGTTTGAGTGTAAGTAATCCTATTCACCCGCAACTGGTGGGTAAATCTGATCAGATGGAAGGGCGAATAGTATTAATAAATAGATATATAAATACAAATAGTGGTAAATAAGCATGACATATTTTTAGAAATTCACAAATTAAGTTAAAATGTATTAATTTTTTTATATACATTTTCCAAATGTGAATATTTCCCACTTCTCCTAACGCAAACTTCGTGTTACGGCTCACCCTTGCGTTAACATTGGTTCCAGCCCCCCCCCTTAACCGATTTTGGGTTAGAATAATTTTTAAAAAATAACAGAACTGACATAATATCTTCATCCAGTTTATTCACTTTTAATTGCAGTCTGGTTTGTCCGCATTTCGCCAATCCGAATCACACGCGCGAACCACAAAATTTATATTTGCATGTTGGCAACGCTGGTATATATTTACAGAAATAAACAAAGAGATAATATATTCTCAGAGCATGCAGTTATATATTACTACTCTCCGTAACCTAAAAGTGGAAAGTTTACAATGTGTGAGAGACCTTAACATTGAACCTAGTGACATCAATATTAATACTCGAAGTCTTCTACCAGATGCAAAGAAACTCAGGAAACAAAGAAGCAGTTCTCTGGAGTCAACTTCCTCATAAAGGAAAAGGCGTTGTTCTCTACAATGAATATATACCAGCAAAACAATGGATTCGTTATCATCAGGGATTGTCTTGTTCCGAATGGAGAGAAGCGATTAAAATGCAAGCCAATGTGTCGGCGGTGCGTTCTTTGCTGGGCAGGTTTGGGGATGATACCTTCTGTAGACGTTTTCGCAGAGAGCACGAAACCCTTACACACGTCCTTGGTGCTTCTCCGTTTAGAGAATCGCTGAGAAACATTCGGCACCACACTATTCGAAATATGATGGCAGAAGCCCTGTGAGATTATGGATACACAATTTATGAGGAAGTTCATGGTGTGGCCACTAATGGAAGTAACAGACAAATAGATATTATTGCATTTAGACCATCTTCTAAAATTGGTTTGATATTAGATCCCACAATCAGTTTTGAGACTCATAGTGGCCAACCTGAGGAAGTTGACTGTGAAAAGAAAAGCATATATGAGCCAACAATTGACTATTACAAAGACTGTTTAACTCGTGCCCCAAATTGGAGTCAATGACCAATCACATTTCAATGAGTTTTATTTACAACCAATCACAGTCGTGTTTCGCCTAAAATTTACCAACTAAAGTTTATCATAATAAAGAAAGCACCTCCTTTTTATCATTCTCAATAGGTCATAGCATTATTTTGCAGTGACCTACCCCCTAAGAAATACGGCTACCAGATTGTGTATATAGTGCATGAACGTCAACAGAAAGAAACAATATAAAAACATTTGTAACAATTGATTATACCACAAAAAAACACTGTTTGCACTTTCTTAAACGAATTATTTTCCAGGAAATGGCGCTGCAGAAAAATATAATTGACATATTTACATCATAGGACATCAGAAATTAATTAATACCTATTACGTTGGTTATAATTTTCTCCACTAGGGTGCATTCTTACAACATTGCGATTCTTTGGCAATGAATTATATGATCTGGTTGCAGTGACGAACAAAAGAAGCAAATGAAGCGTACCAATCGTTTCTCATTTGTTTTCAAACATCGCCGTTTACATTAAATATATAAATATTTTAAAATAACTATAGTTAAATAATGATTTGTTAGTAAACAGCTTAATTTTATTCGTTAAATAAAGTAAAAGGTAAAGTGATCCCACTACAGGCCTCAGGAGACCCTTGGGGTAGTAGGAGGTTAAGGCTCCCACTTTTTCTTGACAATCGGCACTTGATGTCAGCCGGGTTGTCAACCCTGGGTGACGGCCGCCTTTACCCCAGAACAAGCGTCTGGTACTCATTTCAGTTAGAGGCTGTGTCGACCCCAGGGCCATAGTGCCGCCAGAAGGTTTGGGTCAGTTTAAAAATCCTGACCCCACCGGGACTCGAACCCTCGACCTTCCGGCTTGTAGCGCAGTGCCTTAACCACTACGCTACGGCGTGCCCCCTTTATTCGTTAAATAGTCGTAACAAATGGCACACTTGATTTCTAAATTCTCTAGATAAATTCACTCCTCACTTCGTGAGTCGTGAATTTATCGATAATTTGGAAATCACTCGTGGCATCACTTATGATAAATGCCAATTAGATAGTATAAATGTCACAGGATTGATGATCGGGGCAAGAGGTACTATACCAGGATTCTTAGCTAAATTTTGGAATTCCTTAGATTTGGACAGGGTGTATCTTTCTAAAACTGTCATTGCTGCCATTAGAGGATCAATTTCAATTTTAAGAAATCATCTCGTTAATACAGCGCTCAGATATTTAATAATTTTCACGTTTTCAAATTAATATTTTTTTTTTCAATTATCGTGTAAAGTATATTGCATTCAAAGTCAATTGAAAATTAGTTAATTATTTAATTAAAATTGCATTTACTTTGTAGATAACTTGAATGTAATTCAATTATCGAGTTTTATATTAAATTAATGTTGCACTGATTATAGCTAAAACAATTTAAATTTACTTAAACTCAAACAGAGTTTCTTCGACAGAACGTTAATTATTAATTAACACTTCACTACCTGATGCTACACACTGACGTTTCAAGCAGTGTATAATATTAAGCTCACAGAACGAAGTATGATCCAATAAATCAATAAAGCTATTGTTACAAAGGTTTTAAAAAGACCAGAAAATGTTTGTTCTGAAAAAAGAAGTGTTATTTTCAGGGATATCCGTTTTATGACTTGTGTCTATTAGATTATTTTTCCAGTTTTGATTTTGAGAGATTTAATATTTTTATTTACTCAGATCTTTCTACATTAAAAGATGATCTTGTTGTTTTGGAATTGGCAGCCAAAAATATTGGTCTACAAGTGTAAAACAGATATAACAGCATAGATATAAACACTTATCAATGGAAGTATGATCACATTTCGATTAATAATAATAATAATAATAATAATAATAATAATAATAATAATAATAATAATAATAATAATAATAATAAATTTAATTTTGTAAATGTGAGATGCACAAAGAAATTAAACAAAGTCTCAATGCTGCAAATGCATGCTATTAAGCATTACACGAACTCTTGTCGTCCCAACTCCTTTCAGAAAACATTAAACTGAAAATTTATAAAACTGAATTCTCCCAGTTACATTATACGTATTCGAAACAAGGACTCTTAGACTCTTACTTTAAGGGAGGAAAGGAGATTACGTGTATTCGAGAATAAAGTTCTTAGGAAAATATTTGGACCAAGGATAGATGAACAGAAATGTGAATGGAGGAGACTACATAATAGTGAGATACATGGTCTTTGCAGGAAGCCAGATATAGCCTAATATGAAGAGTTAAGTCTCGAAGACTACGATAGACAGGACATATGAAAGAGATGCATGGAAAATTCTTGTAGGAAAACCAGAGGGAAAACGACCAATTGGTAAACCAAGAATGAGTTGGGGGTATAACATTAAACATGATTTGAAGGAAGTAGATTATACAAGGAATGATTCGAAAACATCTCAGGATAGGGATTTCTCACATCAGTTGCAGGTGTATCTCTAAGAGATCAAAGACAAGTCATATCAGAGATGAATTACAATTATATA
The DNA here is from genome assembly GCA_030220185.1 of Diploptera punctata. Lineage (NCBI taxonomy): Eukaryota > Metazoa > Arthropoda > Insecta > Blattodea > Blaberidae > Diploptera > Diploptera punctata. The sequence continues at coordinate 726,315 of JASPKZ010008203.1, forward strand.
ATATAAACGAGAGAATACACAGAAATAAATGTAATTGGTTTGAACATGTACAAAGAATGTCAAATAACCGTTTATCAAAACAGCTGCTTCATTATAAACCTCGAGGCCGAAGAAATGTAGGAAGACGACCTGCACGTGTCAGCATACAGTGCACCGGGGAGCGGAAGGGGGCCAACAGGTCATTACCTTGAAGATGATGATGATGAAAATCCAAGGAGCAAGTCCTCCGGGAGGGACTTTAAAGCGTGGGTCCGGAATCTTAAGATTTTTAGGCTCGTAAAAGATCCTTAAGCCTGAATAAAAAGGCCTCTAAGAAAAAATTTACCTAATTTTATGCATTGCAGAGACTTTTGATGTCCCAACTCCTTTCAAAAAACGTTAAGCTGAAAATATATAAAACTACTATTCTACCAGTTATATTATATGGGGTGCGAAACGTGGACTCTTACTTTAAGGGAGGAAAGGAGATTACAAGTATTTGAGAATAAAGTACTTAGGAAAATTTTTGGACCAAAGGGAGATGAACAGACAGGTGAATGGAGAAGACTACTTAACAATGAACTACATGGTCTTTATAGGAAGCCAGATATAATAAGAACAGTTAAGTCTCGTAGACTGCGATGGGCGGGACATGTTGCACGTATGAGGAATGAAAGACTTGCATGGAGGCTTCTTGTAGGAATGCCAGAGGGAAAACGCCCAGTTGGTAGACCAAGAATGAGGTGGGAGAATAACATTAACTGTGATTTGAGGGAAGTAGATTATAGAGGGAATCATTGGAAAGCATTAGCTCAGGATAGGGATGTATGGAGAGCTTATGTCCGCGCGGCCATGAACCTTCGGGTTCGATAGTGCCAGTGAGTAAGTAAGTAATTTTCCAGTCCTAGTACTACCTTGGCTTCCTAGATGTCAGTATGAGGCGGAACGCTGACCAAGGGCCACTCCAGTGATATCTATACGAACACAAGTGTAACGAAATTAGTATGGTTCAAATTCTTCCCAGTAGGGGGAGAGCGCCTAAATATCGTCGAGGGAAACAAGAGCTTACAAGAAGAAATAAAACTAAATTGCACAAAACTATGATGAAACCTGTACTAACTTATGAATCCGGCCTCTTATGACGAAAAGATATCAGTCGAAACAGCTATAAGACTATTTCACATCAAGATTTTTCCAATAGCGTGCTACGCAATCACCACATCCTGGACTCGGTTAAACATAGTAAATCTCAAAATAATAGAAATGGTCAAAATTACCTACCCCCGGAGAGTTCTTAGGGTTTCAATGTCAACGAGCCTCCCACTCATATACCAGAATAAAGAAAATACATATGCATTTACATTGCGCGCGGGTCTGCTTGGCCGTACGTGCATTATTTTTCCATGAATAAAAAATAAAACTAATCATAATATAAACAAATACCTGCAAATACACCTGTATCAAAACAATAACAGGCTACATATAAGTAAAATCTATGTCTACACTAAACCACAATAATACATATCTACATTCATCCACATTCCGTACATTAATATTAAAAAATTGCTAGGAAACAAATTAGAAAAAAACACACACATACACCCACACACCCTCACACATATACACACCGCACGCTCATACCCCCCGCCCCCGTCCTTGCAGGCATCAAATACACTATCAGACTATTCAACTTATCAGACCTACTTATTATATAACATAATTAAAGACCGAAAACAAAGACCATGTTGAGATTCTTCTTATTGTTAATACATATATCCTTAATCTACAATTTTGTTACATCTCAATTTTCTTACTGTACCCAAACATTTGCATGTTTTTGATTCACTCTCGATCCGTCCTAAAAGATCCCAACACGCCAATCATCCTCGATCCGACCTGAGAAATCTCTCCGGCAGCATCTGTAATCTAAGTTGTTCTGTCTCTCTACAGAATGCTATAATATGCTGCCAGTGACTCATATACCATCTAACCAAGACTGACTTCTTCATCAGTGAAATAGCGTAAAAATACAATCTGTTACACACCCCAGCCTACGAAGCACACATAAGAGAGAGATCAGAAAAAGCAGAGGATATATACCGCGGATTCTTCCTGACCCCAGCGATGAATACTGAAGAATGGAAGGAACCAAACTTCTCCCTGAGACACGAGTTCACGAGGACCGCCACACATGGATTCCACTATAGAATATGTACCCAAAAAGTGTTCCACCTTGCATAGAACCAGTGCCTCTGCAAGCTATGTGACCAAAAATGTGAACAATACCACATAATTGACTGTACAGCAAGAAGAAAGCCTCTAAAATTCTACGCAGATGATAATAACTTTCAATAATTGTATCCTAATATACACAGTGTGTTTAATAAATATTTTATTATGACGAAACGTATCTTGAAATTTCTCCCAGAGAAGCGTTTGTGTATCTTGGCAAATGTAACAAAAATTTTAAACTTTTTTATTACACTGTAGGCCTATTTGAAATATAGTTTTATTTATTTTTTATTCTGGCGATATTTGTCCAGATTCATAAGGAAAAATTTGGTACCCATTTCTAATTGATCAATCACTGAATATGACTAAAAATTAATGGATTGCTTAACGCTAACTATGAGATTCCTCAACTCTTACATTAAATATTACAATGCTAGAATACTTGTTACCTTGAGATATACTAAGGCCGTGTCCAAAAATTATCTGCCTTTTTAACTGCACGGCACTATAGTCCAGCCTCAAATCTTTAATTTAAACTACAGGGATATAATACAAGTTTTGACTTGGTGACTTACAGTGGTACAACCTGTCGGGAGAGGGATTTTAACTATGGATCACACATAAACTTCTTTGACCACATAAGGATACGGAGGGCCTCCTCAAATAAGGGATCAGCTGAACGTCAGGGCCACATCCGAGACAACATAACGCTAAGACGAAACACAGCCTTCACACACATTCATACTAGTAAAGTAATCCCACTACAGGCCTCAGGAGGCCCTTGGGGTAGTAGGAGGTTAAGACTACTACTTTTTTAGGTAATCGGCACTTGATGTCAGCCGGGTTGTCAGCCTTGCTTGACGGCCGCCTTTACCCCAGAACAAGCGTCCGGTACTCAATTCAGTTAGAGGCTGAGTCGACCCCAAGGTCATGGTGCCACCAGAAGGTTTGGTTCAGTTTAAAAATCCTGACCCCACCGGGACTCGAACCCTCAACCTGCCGGTTTGTAGCGCACCATTACGCATACGAACCATGGCGAATATGATAATGATTATGTTGACCAGATGATATTCGGAGACCGTTTGGATTTAACGTTTCCTGATATTTGTCTTGCAAGTGAGGAAAACCCCAGGGAAAAAATACATCGCCAGGAAACTTTCCCGAGTGGGGACAGAACTCGGGCCCGCTGAGTACGAGGCAGCGACGCTACCCTGTGCCTACAAAGGTGGAATGCATGGAGAATAGAAAGTAGTAGTAGTAGTAGTAGTAGTAGGACTTTATTAGACAAAAAGTAAGATATTTACAATATTATTTACAAATATGGGTCGCACGGGCAGTAAGCCGTACGTGCTGTTGACAGTCCGTTACAATAAAGTAATAATTTTTACTGGTGTAAAGAAAAATAAACAACAAAAAATCAATAACATTACAATTACATAAAGAAAACACAATAATATTACAATTAAATAATAACACAATAGCATTATACACTAATTAATTTATATATAATTGTTAAGAATTAATGGTATTGCATTTTGATAACATATATTTATTCATGAATGAGTGTTGTCCTTATTTTCCGCGTTTTGTCCAGAAATTTACCGAGGTTTATCCAATTTTCTGGATTTACCAATAACTCGTAGCATGCCAATATTTCCCGATTTGAATTTAGAATTTTTTCCGGTAATAATTGACGTCTCCAATATTCTAAATCATTACATTTTCCTAATATATGTATCTCATCTTCAAAGTTCCCGCACATTGGACATATTCGCATATAATAGAAAGTAAAATTTATGAGAGAGGCGATAATGATTCAAATCATGATCTGATTCTTGAAACATCTAACTGAGTCAAGTGTTAGTATAATCCATGTATGTAGACGTTAAATTAACATAAAAATTGCAACTAAAAGTATGTGAATGCGTTAGGCCTAATATGTTTACGAATGTGGTGTATGCACTTAATAAGAGAAACGTTTATTATTTAATCAATTGAGTTGGTGTTTACAATTAAATGGCATAATTAGGAGAAATTTTGGAAAACAAATGAGGAAAGGAAACCCAATTGAGATTTCATAATGCCATAGCCAAACCTGCTCTACTATACGGAAGTGAATGCTGGACACTTCGAGCAAAAGAAAAATCCCGCATTAATAGTTCACAAATGAGATTCCTCCGATCACTAACTGGAGTAACATTAAGGGATAGAATGAAAAGTGATGAGATAAGGATGCAGTGGAATAGTAGGGAAATGGTTGAACATATACAAAATTATCATAAGTAATGCCACGAGTGATTTCCAAATTATCGATAAATTCACGACTCACGAAGTGAGGAGTGAATTTATCTAGAGAATTTGGAAATCAAGAGTGACATTTGTTAGGACTATTTAACGAATAAAATTAAGCTGTTTACTCACAAATCATTATTTAACTATAGTTATTTTAAAATATTTATATATTTAATGTAAACGGCGATGTTTGAAAACAAATGAGAAACGATAGGTACGCTTCTACTGCTTCTTTTGTTTATCACTGCAACCAGATCATACTATTTATTGCCAAAGGAACGCAATATTGTAAGGAGGAGCTTTCTTTAATATGGTAATTATAACACTGATAAATATTTGGTGAAACACGACTCTGATTGGTTGTAAAACAGAAATCATTGAAACGTGATTGGTCATTGACTCCCATTTGGGGCATGAGTTTAAATAGTCAGATTAAATGGTTCCAACACGTCCAGAGAATGTCAAATTCCCATTTACCAAAGATGATTTACCACCTCAACCCTAAAGGCAAAAGAGACCTCGGAAGACCCTTCAACCGATGGAAAGATCAGTTTTTGTAGTCGCAGAACGGGCATCATCACCCAATACTGCATTTGGAAGAAGAAGAAGAAGAAGAAGAAGAGTTGGTGTTTACTTGATGAAAATCCATATCCATTAATTAAATAAAAATAAAATTTAGTTTTATTTGATTTTCATATTTATTAAGACATAATTCAGTGTACCGAAACAGCTGTCACTGAATTATATCTTAATAAATATGAAAATCAAATAAAACTAAGTTTTATTTTTATTTTATTTATTCATTTAGCCTGGTGGAGTTAAGGCCGTGTGGTCTTCTCTTCCACTCACCAGGACAAACAACATCAGAATATCCATCCATAGTAATTCTGCCCAAGGGCAGGTCTTTCACTGCAGTCATAGCATTTTCATGCTATGCTTTGCAGCTTTACTAGGGAATTGTAGGTGTGGTAACTTCCCGTTGCTTTCCACACCGGTGAAGAATGATGACGATAATGATAAGAATGATGGTGATGGCCGGATGATTTTTGGGGACAGTTATGCCCTAAGCTTCCTGACATTTGTCTTACAGATGAGGAAAAACCCCGAAAGAGAAAACCTCACCCAGGAGCCTGTCCCGACCGGGGATGTATTATATTTTACATTGCAAATATGGTGATTTTTATGTTATTTTAAGCTCAAATTCTCATTTCATTTTATGCCATTTCTCTTCTTTTTTGGGTGCAAAAATCAGTAGTGAGATTATATATTGCAACCATATATTATAGTCATCATCATCATCATCATAGTACATTCACGAATTTAGGCCATTTGCTCACCTGTTTCGGCCTCAAGAGAAACACCATCCAAAAGTCTTTTCAGTGGACGTCCTAGTCTTCTTCTTCCTGCAGGTTGATAGCTTAACATTTGTTTGGGTATCCTGTGATCTTCAATTCGATAAACATGTTGCATCCATCTTGACGTATAATCAGAAATGTTGTTTTCTAAAAGTTCCATGTGTAATTCTTCTAAGACGTCTTAATTTTTTTGTGATCTAGTAGTGTGTATCCTGCAGTCCTCTGAAGGTATCTCATTTCAGTAGATCTACGTCTTTGTATATCATTCTTTTTCAATGTCCATACTTCGCTACCATACAAAAGAGTTGGAAGAGCCAGTGTTTTAAACACTTTTAGTCTAGAATGTTTTTGGACTAACTGTGGTTTGAAGATAGAATTTATTAATCCTAAAATTCGTAAAAAAAATTAGATATTTTTGCATTTACATCCTTTTATTCTTCATATGAGGTATTGCATCCTAGATATGTAAAATCATTCACCTGCTCCAAAATTTTATTGTCAAGTACAATTATACTTCTGACAGGATCTACACTTTCAAATGCATAATTATATTATAGTAAAACTAGAATAATCACAATTTTATATATTTCTACACGCTTTATATTAGCTTGACCTGTATATATCTATCTATCTATCTATCTATGTAACGGAATTTTCAACGCGATTTTCACCCACTTAAAATTATTGGATCGACTTGAAACTTTGTATACTTGTAGAGGACCCGTGACAATACAATAATTTCATATTTATTTTCTAAAATTCTGGCCATAATCATCAGAAAATCAAAAGAAGTGTTTTTGTATCAATGTAACGGAATCTTTCAACGCGATTTTCACCCACTTAGAAACATTGGATCGACTTGAAACTCTGTATACTTGTAGAGGACCCGTGACAATACAATAATTTCATATTTATTTTCTAAAATCTTGGCAATAATCATCAGAAAATAAAAAAAAGTGTTTTTGTATCAATGTAACTGAATCTTTGAACGCGATTTTCACCCACTTAGAAATATTGGATCGACTTGAAACTTTGTATACGTGTAGAGGACCCATGACAATATAATAATTTCATATTTTGTTTCTAAAATCCTGGCCAGAAGCATCCGAAAATCAAAAAAATGAAAACTGGTATAATAGGTCGCGGACTTGTCGAGTTTTTAGTCAATCCTTGTAAGAGCTCAGTTGGTAGAGCAGTGGACTCTTAGTGGTATATAATTTCAGTAATCCGTACGTTGCAGGTTCAAATCTGGCTGGGAGGGTTTTTTTATAGAAGAGTATTACTTTTAGCTCATACTACAAGAGTGTCGAATTTAAAGATATTTACATTTTTATCTTATTCTGTAAAATATTAAAACTAAAAAATAAAAAATAAATAATAGTTTTAAAAAACTAAAAGAACACGCTTTATTAGAAAACTAAAAAATGAAAAATAATTTTAATTTCCAATACGCTTGGGATAAAATAAAGTGGTCAACAAAAACAACATCTCCAACACATATAGAATAAAATTAGTTATCAACAAAAAGAAAATTTTACCATCAAAAGCGTGGGGTGCTTTTTATGATTTTTACATTTTCTTCTTAGAGAGCTTACTTTTACCAATATCTGTTTATTATCAAATATATTAACTGATATAGAGCACCCCACGCTTTTGATGGTAAAATTATTTTCTCTTTGTTGATAACTAATTTTATTCTATATGTGTTAGAGATGATTTTTTTGTTGACCACTTTATTTTATCCCAATCGTATTGGAAATTAAAATTATTTTTCATTTTTTAGTTTTCTAATAAAGCGTGTTTTTAGTTTTTTAAAACTATTATTAGTTTAACCTTCACTCAGAGAGTCCTGTGGTCTAAAGCATGACGCCTTGTATGGGACATGCAGTTGAAATGCAGAAGGTGATACATGGTTTTGAATGACAATTATACTTAACTACTTGACGAAATTTTTCAAACAGATGTTTATTTTAGTTGAGAACGACTGATGCCAGGTACTCATTTTATATTACAACAATTTATTACATAACTTCAACGGTGCTTTAAAATTAATTTGAGAAGTACTGACCTAAGTTAATACTAAACTTTGAAATGGGGGTAACAGAAGAAAGGGAAGACCAACACAACATTGGGTTCAACGAGTGCATTGGAGTATGGTATCGAGATGATTAACAGAGAGTGATATCGGTAATAGGGATGTATGGAGGAGAAATTAAATTTACAAAGGGTTGTAGGAAAACTACTGTATTGTAGAGTTCCAAAGAAAATAAATTATTTGTATAAGGAATGTTCCACAATACTGTGTTTCTCTTTCAACCCAAAGAGATTTGTCGCCAGAAGTTCCTGTTTAAAGCATCTTCCTCACTTTAATCTCTAGCTTCCATACTTCTCCTCATTCCATCTATCCAACGTTCTCTAGGTCTGCCCCTTCCACTTTTTCCATTAGCTCTCCAATCAAGGATTTTTTTGGTATTCTATCTTCTTCCATTTTTATGAGGCGTCCATACCAATTCAAACGTTTTTTTCTTATATTTTTTCTTTTTTCTTTTTTTATCCCAGTACAGACCTCAGGAGGCCCTTGGGGTACTAGGAGGTTAAGGCTCCCTCTTTTTTCTGGACAATCGGCATTTGATGTCAGCCGGGTTGTCAGCCCTACGCGACGGCCGCCTTTACCCCAGAATAAGCGTCTGGTACTCAAATCAGTTAGAGGCAGAGTCTACCCCAGTGCCATAGTGCCGCCTGAAGGTTTGGGTAAGTTCTATTTAATGTGTTTCTTCAACTTGCATAATTACACTTGTGCTGTTTTTGATTTTATCTCTTCTTGAAATTATTATTAATATCATTATTATTAACAACATTGTTAATGTTGTTGTTATTATTATTATTGTTATTATTATTGTTGCTGTTATTATTATTGTTGCTGTTATTATTATTGTTGCTGTTATTATTATTGTTGCTGTTATTATTATTGTTGCTGTTATTATTATTGTTGCTGTTATTATTATTGTTGCTGTTATTATTATTGTTGCTGTTATTATTATTGTTGCTGTTATTATTATTGTTGCTGTTATTATTATTGTTGCTGTTATTATTATTGTTGCTGTTATTATTATTGTTGCTGTTATTATTATTGTTGCTGTTATTATTATTGTTGCTCTTATTATTATTGTTGCTCTTATTATTATTGTTGCTCTTATTATTATTGTTGCTGTTGTTGTTATTAATATATTATTGTTGTTATTATTGTTTTTATTGTTGTTATTGTTGTTATTATTGTTATTATTGTTGTTATTATTGCTGTTATTATTGTTATTATTGTTATTGTTATTATTGTTATTGTTATTATTGTTATTGTTATTATTGTTATTGTTATTATTGTTATTGCTATTATTGTTATTGCTATTATTGTTATTGTTATTGTTATTATTGTTATTGTTATTATTATTTTTGTGTTATTATCGTTTTTTGTTATTATTTTTGTGTTATTATTATTGTTATTATTATTGTTGTTACTATTATTGTTATTATTATTGTTGTCGTTAATATTATTGTTGGTATTATTATTTTATTATTATAATTATTTTTTTATTATTATTATTATTATATTTTATTATTATTGTTTTATTATTATTATATTATTATTTATATTATTATTATTATTATTATTATTATTATTATTATTATTATTATTATTATTATGAGGATTGGCGTTTGGTTTCCGGAAGACGGCGGCAGCTGCCATGATACCGGATGATTATTATTATTATTATTATTATTTATTATTATTATTATTATTATTATTATTATTATTATTATGAGGAATGGCGTTTGGTTTCCGGAAGACGGCGGCAGCTGCCATGATACCGGATTATTATTATTATTATTATTATTATTATTATTATTATTATTATTATTATTATTATTATTATTATTATTATTATTATTATTATTATTATTATTCGTACTGTGATGCTACCCGTTCTAATTCCTGCTACTTAAGATCGGAAGATTGTACACTTTGCTTTAATTCTGCATAATATATAGGCGTACACACGAGTTTTAAGATAAGCTTTGTTTCAGCTCTGGTAAAAGGAAAACATGTAAAATTGAGAGGACGCTCCACTCGAGCCCCTATGGTCTAATATCAAATGGAATTTTTAACGAAAATGCTCCATGATTTGGCGTTACCAAGAATCTCTCTCTCACTCCCTCGCTTTTGTGCACTTGTCTCTCTCTTTTTCCCCTGGAAGTTGCGATTATCAGGATAAATCTAATTAGTTACGGATAACTGAATCTTAGAGAAGGAAATATTTACGTAGACGGGCAGACTTGTGCTCGTTGAACGAGGGTCTGCATTTTACCTTGTTCAAATTACTGGCAAAAGTGAGAGAGGCAGAAAATCAATAGCACGTTGACAAAGGAAAGCACAAGTCAATAAAATCGTAGCACACTCTTTAGCAGGGGCGCCCGGCAAAATGGCAATAAATCCAGTAATTAGTGCCGCGTCTCCAAGCCAGCGCATTATTACAATACTCTCTAAATACGAGGGGTGAACAAAGTCCAAGAGGCCAACTTGTGAGAACTTAATCAAAGATACTTGTCAGTCCCGAAATCGAGTTGTAATTAACCAATCACCTAACTAATTCACTAGAACTATTGAAACCGTAGGTACATGGTCATGTGGACATAAGCTCTCCACAGATCCCTATCTTGAGTTAATATTTTCCTTCCATCCCCTGTATAATTTACTTCCTTCAAATAACACTGGTCAACATGATTTTTGTCTCATGAGTACCAATAGTTGTACTTAATGCAGTTTTTTATCGTGATTTCAAATATGTGTTCGAAATTTCTCCATCGCAGACAGTTTTTTTTATTTCAATTTCAATTAATGGATTTAAATAATTATTTTTTTAGTAAACCTAGATTTCTTGGCGCAGTGAGCGATGAGCACGGGGAACACTTTCATCAGGAGATTTCAGATATGGAAAAGAGATATCAAGGCAAATGGAATACTAATATGCTGGCCGATTATTGTTGGGCCATCAAGAGGGATGCTCCACAGGCGAAATATAGCAGAAAAGCATCATTTCGTACTTTCTAGTTGAGTCCGAATGTTCGAATATTCTGTAGTTACGAATGTAGAAAATGGTAAAGTGTTTGAAATTATAAATGCTTGTTCTCTCGGAAACCTTGCGTGATGGAGAAAAACTTTCCTCTGCTTTCATTGCAATGAGTTATGCCCCTCTTTCGTTCTTACCACATCCTGGAACTCGAGTTATAACTGACTCACTCACTGGCACTATCGAAACCGTAGGTTCACGGCCGCGCGGATATAAGCTCTCCATACATCCCAATCCTGAGCTAATGTTTTCCAATCATTCGCTATATAATCTACTTCCTTCAAATCGTGGTTAATGTTATTCTCCCACCTCAATTCTTGGTGTACAAACTAGGCGTTCTCCCTATGGTTTTCCTACAAGAAGCTTGCATGCACGTCTTTCGTTCCCCATTTGTGCCACATGTCCTGCCCATTGCAGTCTACGAGACTAAAGTGCACTTATTGTATCTGGCTTCCTATGAAGACCATGTAGTTCACTGGTATGTACTCTTCTCCATTCACCTGTCCATCTCTCTTTGGTCCAAATTTTTTCCTAAGTACTTTATTCTCAAATGCTCGTAATCTCCTTTCCTCCCTTAAAGTAAGAGTCCAATTGTATAATGTCCTAACATTCTATGTTCCTAGGAATATGTCCCTGTGTTTGAGCCTTAGGCATGGAATCGCTGAAGTAGTCCCCGCCTGGAGAACCTAATGGGGGACTATTTTACCTCCGGAAAATCATACTCAACAAGCTGTTAGCAGTAGAAATGAATTTTTGGAGGCGATCGACAAGAATTTCAAGAAAAGATAAGATCAGAAACAGTACAATCAGGGAAATTATGCAAGTTCAAAAAAAACATATTAGGAAAAATAGAAGAAAATATTTTGAAATGGTATGGACACCTCATAAGAATGGAAGAAGAGAGAATATCAATGAAGATCCTTAATTGGAAAGCTAATGGAAGAAGTTGAAGAAGCAGGTGTAGAGAACGATGAATGGATGCAGTGAAGATAAGTGTGGAAGCTAGAGATTTGAGGAAAAAATATGCTTTAGACTGGAAGCTCTGGGGACAAATCACTTTGGATTGAAGGAGAAACACTGCATTATGGAATATTCCTAAATTTAAAAAAAAATACCCCACTGGAGCCATGTCCGTGTTTCTTGACGGTTGTATTTTTACGTTGAAAAATCGTCACTCTTTCGACCAAGGTACTTTTTTTCATCTGGCTTATCGCCTTCGACCAGTCCGGCATGGGTAACCCTATCGGCAGCAATGCTACCGCCGGCATAGCTCTCGGGATCATTTAAGCATGCAAGCCACTCCACCACAAGGTAAAAATACCAGCGTTGTAGTAAATGAAATTTTATTTTTGTGATTAATGGAATTTTTAGCAAAACTCCATACTTTGAAAGTAAAAACAGTTCTAGGGCCGCAAATTTGGGGATTTTTTTTTTGAGCGGAAAAACTGAATTGCAGAAATATAATTTCGTTTTTGTTACACGAGTTTCAAGAGCTAAATAACAAGCCCTTGTCTGTCGTTGGGCAACGTTATTCCCTTAACCCTTAAATTAAAAATGTATCTTATTGGATACATTGATTTCATTTATTTAATATTGTTTTTAGATCAATAGAAGAACAAATGAGTAAAAATTGCTTAAATTTATGTCCGATTACGCAATAATGTATAATAATAACACAGTTTAACATGAATTTATTTTCCTTGAGGTACGGAACATTTAAATAACTGGCACGACAAAATATTGAATTGACAATTTAAGGGTTAAGGGAGCTACTTAACCATAAGTAATGCCACGAGTGATTTCCAATTTATCTAGAGAATTTGAAAATCAAGAATGGAATATTTAACGAATAAAATTAAGTTGTTTACTCACAAATCATTATTTAAATATAGTTATTTTAAAATATTTACATATTTAATGTAAACGGTGATGTTTGAAAACAAATGAGAAACGATTGGTACGCTCCATTTGCTTCTTTTGTTCGTCACTGTAACCAGATCATATTATATATTGCCAAAGGAACGCAATATTGTAAGAATGCACTTTAGTGGAGAAAAAATGAAACACATCAAACTGTATATTAATTCCTTTCTGATGTCCTATGATGCAAATACGCCAATTATATTTTTCTAGAATGTTATTACCTGGGAAAAGATACATTTAAGAAAGTGCAAACAGTGGTTTCTTTTTGATGGTATAATCAATTGCTACAAAGGTTTTTATATTAACTCCCGCATGCGCTATGATTTGACATTCATGCAATATATATATATATATATATATATATATATATATATATATATAATCTGGTAACCGTATTTCTTAGAGAGTCAGTATTGCAAAATAATGCTATGACCTATTCAGAATGTTAAAAATGATGTGCTTTCTTTATTATGATGAACTTTAGTTGGTAAATTCTAGGCGAAACACGACTGTGATTGGTTGTAAATAAAAAATCATTGAAATGTGATTGGTCATTGACTCCAATCTGGGGCATAAGTTAAATAGTCAATCTAATTGGGTTACACTTATTTCCCTAGTGATATCAGCGAGTGAAAAGTGGTTACCTCATCGCCTAAAAACATGCTTCAATAAACATATGCGCGCCCTGTATTTAACGCATGAAAAAGCCTTGTTTTGTTTCATAGAACAATAAATATAATTTAATAAGCAATTGTTGCGCCACATAAAAGATGGCGTGCTTTATCCAATAGATCACGCTGTATAAAACATTTTAACTCCTGGTAATTGTCTCATGTAACATCAGAAAACTTTCTTGCAACAGATGGCACTTTCTCGGACGCTAATTGCCCTCAACTTGCTGTTTGTCCGAGGTATTCGTGATTTATATCAGTGGCGTAACGAGAGTTATCTCTTCAAACATTTATAATAGGAAAACATGTACGGAAACGTACAGCGTGGCGATGGGGGAGGGGCGTCATATTATTTAATCTAGGCGCCACGATGTCGAGTAGCATCAGAAGCCAATATACACTTTAGGCCTATCTACTACTAGCTAATGCGCAGCTACGCCTAAATTATATGAAACGTGTTTTATGTTTAGTTGAATAAGTAAATAGAAGGGTAATTATAAATTTATATCGTAATTATTTTTAAATATCAGTGCTTAATACCCAGCATTGCTCGGTAATCTACTAATCCCGATCTTCTTGGCACAAATGAGCTGAAATACATAAATGGTTATTGTGAGTTATCCGTAAAAAGAATACCCGCCGTGCGCTGCTACACTTCCCCGGGAATCTACTTATCCCGATTTTCCAGGCACCAATGAGCTGAAAGACAAAAATTATTATTGTGAGTTATACGTAAAAGATAAACATTTGCTGTCGCGGACGTTTTTGTAGATTTTTTTAGATATTTAATTCTGTGTACATTAATTTGATGTATTAGTTATAGTTTAGGCAGCGTAAGCCATATAAACTTCCAAAAAACTACTTTTTAGTACACCGATGCCCTTTTTTCTTAGCTCCGGCCTAAGGTACGTAGGATAATGTGTTATAGGCCTATACGTTAATTGTCCCAGAAAATGTCTCTAATTGACGGAAAAGCCCAATTCATATCGGTTAAGTGTTTTTTTTTAATCCATAAAAAACAGACAAACTGACTGACACTCATTTTTATATTTATAGATTTTTGGCTGCTTGGATCAGTGGTTTCCATATCCATCTCTGGTTTCAAGGTTTCGGGTTTTTTATTTATTTACGTATTTATTTATTAATTTAGCCTGGTGAGATTCTTTTGTTATTCCTTTATACTTTACACTTTTGTTATTCCTTTATATTTTTAACGTTTCTTACCAAGCCAATTACTTAATCTGATTATAGGTTATTATTATTATTATTATTACTATTTTTCTTTCTTTCCCTTATTATCAACTTTATATTGTGTAGCCTATATCTGTTATATATCATTAATTAACATGTAGATAATTCGTAATTGTTATTATATGTATAATTTAACCCTGGTGAAGTGGAAGACAAGACCTTATGGTCCTAACTCCATGAGGTAAAATAAATAAATAAAAGCCATATGGCATTCTCTACTACTCACTAAGACAATCATATCTTACATTCAAATACGAAGAAATAGAATTATATTAGATACTAAACGATTATCTGGCCAAAATGAAAAACAACGATAATAATAATAATAATAATAATAATAATAATAATAATAATAATAATAATAATTAATAATAATAATTAATAATACAATAAAGTTAAAGATAATTACATTTAAAACTTATAAAGCAATGTAGACACAAAGGAAGAACAGCTCCTTTCGACTGTACATGAAAAATAATACTTAGAAAGTAATAAACATTAATCAATTCATGTATTGCTTATATACTAACCTATATAATACATTAGGTAGAAATACTGATAAATCTAAATAGGTCTTCTTCTTATAAGTCCTTGTTTCTTCTCAACGAGACTTGGGCGTTCTACCCCTACAGGGGAGAAATTCAACCATACTAATTTAGTTACACTTGTTTTCGGATAGTTGTCATTGAGTTGCCCGAGCTCAGCGTTCTGTTCTGCCTCATAGTGATATCTAGGAAACCAACGTAGGACAAGGACGGGAAAACTCGGTAAATTTTGTTTAGATGCATTTTATATTCAGGCTTAAGAATCCTTTACGAGCCTGAAATCTTCAGACTTGGGATCCATGGCTTAAAGTCCCTCCCTGAGGACTTGCTACTTGGATTTTTTCATCCTAAAAATCCAAATGTTAAGCTATCAGCCAGCAGGAAGAAGAAGACCAGGATGACCATTCAAAAGATTTTTGTATGGTGTTTCTATTGAGGTCGAAACATGTCAACAAATGGCCTAAATTCGTGAATGGACTATTATTATTATCATTAATATTATTATTATTAATTTTATCATTAATATTATTATTATTAATTTTATTATTAATATTATTATTAATATTATTATTAATATTATTATTATTACTATTATTATTATTATTATTACTATTAATATTATTATTACTAAAGTAAGTAAAGTAAAGTATTCCCACTACAGGCCTCAGGAGGCCCTTGGGGTAGTGGGAGGTTAAGGCTCCCACTTTTTCTTGACAATCGGCACTTGATGTCACCGGGTTGTCAGCCCTGCGTGACGGCCGCCTTTACCCCCAGAACAAGCGTCTGGTACTCATTTCCGTTAGAGGCTGAGTCGACCCCAGGGCCATAGTGCCGCCAGAAGGTTTGGGTCAGTTTAAAAATCCTGACCCACCGGGACTTGAACCCTCGACCTTCCGGCTTGTAGCGCAGTGCCTTAACCACTAAGCTACGGCGTGCCCCCTATTATTATTGTTACTATTAATATTATTATTATTATTGTTATTATTGTTATTATTGTTATTATTATTATTATTATTATTATTATTATTATTATTATTATTATTATTATTATTATTATTATTATTATTATTATTATTATTATTATTATTATTATTATTATTATTATATATTATTATTATTATTATTATTATTATTATTATTATTATTATTATATAATCAGAAAAAATACGCTACAAATATATAATTCAATTGTGAGAAGTACTATCACATATGGTGCTGAAGTTTGGAAATTTAACAAAAACTTACGTCGGTGGAAGAGGATTTCTTGAGTAGAGCAGCAAGATGTTCATAATTAGAAAAAAGAAATGCTGTCATACGAGAAAAATGAATATTAAATATTTAATAGGAGATTACATATGATAAAGCAATTAAATTGGTATGGGCATGTATGACGAATGCAGATAGAAAGTTACCCAGGAAAACATTAGAATAATGTCCACCTGGAAGAAGAAGGAAAGGAAGATCTCGAAACTCGTGGATGCAAGAAATAAGAACTGGAATGAGAACAAGAAGACAGAAGGAAATGGAGAGAGAACGAGTGGAGAAGGATAATAATACTTTTGGCATAGAAAGATGTGTAAACATTGAAAATCTGTATATAAAACAAGTGCTCTCACGCTAGTGGTGAGTAGGTGAACTTCAAAATGAATCATTTAAAAGATTCAGAAATGTGTGTATTACCTTACGTTGAAAGCAAACGGATTACACCTTGGCCTATACAGTTTCTTTTGGCTCACGTAAACAGCCGCAAGGGAGGGCAGTCTGATAATGAGAATCTCATCACTCAATCTCTAAACTCATTAGCTATAAATACTGGAATAAAATTGTAATAAATTCGTAGTTATGATTTAGAAACTCATCTCAAATGTAATTGTGTACTAGAGCTCGCCAACAAAACTTTACAGGATGAAGAAGGTGTACAACTCAATGGTATTAATAAGCTGTTAGTTTATGCTGACTATTTAACTCATGCCCCAAATGGGACTCAATGGCCAATCACGATTCAATGATTTCTGTTTTACAACCAAATGAGTCGTGTTTCACGAAATATTTATCAGTGTTATAATTACCATATTAAAGAAGGCTCCTCCTTTTTAATATTCTGAACAGGCCTGACCACTATTTTGCAGTGACTGAGCCTGCGAGAAATACGGCTACCAGATTGTATATATAGTGCAAGAATGTCAACACATTCCGCATGCGGGAGTTAATATAAAAACATTTGTAGCAATTGATTATACCAACAAAAAAAGAAACCTCTGTTTGCACTTTCTTAAATTTATTTTTTCCCAGGTAACAATCCAGAAAATTATAATTGTCATATTTACATCATACGACATCAGAAATGAATTAATATACAGTTTGACGTGTTTCATTTTTTCTCCACTAGAGAGCATTCTTACAATATTGCGTTCCTTTGGCAATAAATAGTATGATCTGGTTGCAGTGATAAACAAAAGAAGCAGATGAAGCGGACCCATCGCTTCTCATTTGTTTTCAAACATCGCCGTTTACATCATCATCATCATCATCATCATAGTACATTCACGAATTTAGGCCAATTGTTGACCTGTTTCGGCCTCAAGAGAAACACCATCCAGAAATCTTTTGAGTGGACGTCCTGGTCTTCTTTCTTCCTGCAGGTTGATATCTTAACATTTGTTTGGGTATTCTGTGATCTTCCATTCGATGAACATGTTGCATCCATCTTGACTTATAATCAGAAATTTTGTTTTCTAAAGATTCCATGTGTAATTCTTCTAAGATGTCTTCATTTTTTTTTTGTGATCTAGTAGTGTGTATCCTGCAGTCCTCCCAAGATATCTCATTTCAGCAGATCTAAGTCTCTGTATAACCTTCTGTTTCAACGTCCATACTTCGCTACCATACAAAAGAGTTGGAAGAGCCAGTGTTTTATACACTTTCAGTCTTGAATGCTTTTGGACTAACTGTGGCTTGAAGATAGAATTTATTAACCCTAAAATTCTTAAAAATTTAGATATTTTTGCATTTACATCCTTTTCTTCTTCATATGAGATATTGCATCCTAGATATGTAAAATTATTCACCTGCTCCAAAATTTTATTGTCCAGTACAATTTTACTTCTGACAGGATCTACACCTTGAAATGCCATAATTTTTGTATTTTCTGTAGATATCTTTAATCCATATTCTTCTGTAATTTTGTTAAGTTCATACAGACCTTTCTGTAGATTATCTTCGGAATTTGCTATTATTATTTGGTCATCTGCAAACAATAGGGTGTTTAATTTTCTATTTTCTGATATTCTTATTCCAAATTTATATGTTTTGTTCCAGCAGCATATTACTTCATTGATGTAAATTGCCCGTTTACATTAAATATATAAATATTTTAAAATAACTATAGTTAAATAATGATTTGTGAGTAAACAGCTTAATTTTATTCGTTAAATAGTCCTAACAAATGCCACTCTTGATTTCCAAATTCTCTAGATAAATTCACTCCTCACTTCGTGAGTCGTGAATTTATCGATAATTTGGAAATCACTCGTGGCATTACTTATGATGATTAGCGGGGAGATATTATGGGCTAACACGCACACACTATTGAGTAGCACGAAGAAATTGGGACTGGGAGTAAATAAAACTAAATATATGGTCACACTTAGAAATACATTATATAATGAAAATGGACAGCTGATGAGAGATGAGGGGAATTTTGAGGAAGTAGCTGAATTCAAATACCTGGGAACAATAATTACAAATAGGAACGAGATGCACAAATAAATTAAACATAGGCTCAATTCTCGAAATGCGTGCTATTATGCATTACAGAGACTCTTGACGTCACAACTCCTTTCAAAAAACTTTAAACTGAAAATATATAAAACTCTTATTCTACCGTTATATTACTTGGATGTGAATAATGGACTCTTACTTTAAGGGAGGAAAGGAGATTACCAGTATTTGAGAATAAATGTCTTAGGAAAATTTTTGGACCAAAGAAAGATGAAGAGACAGGTGAATGGAGAAGACTATATAACAGTGAACTACATAATCTTTATAGGAAGCCAGATATAATAAGAACAGTTAAGTCTCGTAGACTGTGATGGGCTGGATATGTAGCACGTATGGGGAATGAAAGACGTGCATGTGTAGTTGTTTATAACAAGTTAAGCTCTTTTTTTACTTCAATTACTGGAAAATAGAGCTCTGTCTGACAATTTCGATAAACTATGTGTGTTTTCGGGAGGAAATTCTTGCGATGTGCTGATCACACATTAGACTTTCTCCTTGCCTAACTAAATTTAGACCAGATAGTTCTTCCCACTAAAACTAGAAAAGAAACACGGATGAAGTTCTGCTAAGTAAAAGTAAAGTGATCCCACAACAGGCCCGGAGGCCCTTGGGGTAGTAGGAGGTTAAGGCTCCCACTTTTTCTGGACAATCAGCACTTTATGTCAGCCGGGTTGTCAGCCCTGCGTGACGGCCGCCTTTACCCCCAGAACAAGTGTCTGGTACTCATTTCCGTTAGAGGCTGAGTCGACCCCAGGGCCATAGTGCGCCAGAGGGTTTGGGTCAGTTTAAAAATCCTGACCCCAACGGGACTTGAACCCTCGACCCTCCGGCTTGTAGCTCAGTGCCTTAACCACTACGCTAAGGCCTGCCCCGTTCTGCTAAGTAATGGCCGTAAAACACGGAAGTTGACTTAAGCTGATAAAAATATGATACAGGCTGATGAAATGAATTTCTTATCAGTAAAAGGATGTGACCTTTTAGACAAAATCTCAAATTGATAAATAATTAAAGAGCTAGAAATAAAGGATCGGCAATGCTGAAGTATTATATATTTTTATTCTTGTGGATTTTTGTACTAATTAACTTTCAATGAATTATTTATTATTCCTAGGTTTTGTGTAAATTTGGTGTTTTTCTCGTTAACATATTCTCATTTTGATAAGATATTTACCTAAATAGTTTAAATATTGCACTTCTTCTATACATTGGTTGCTGTGTATTATCTTATTTCTCATTGGATCTTCTCCTAGGAATGCCGCCATTACTTTTGACTTTTGTTCTGAAATTTCAATCCCAAAAATCTTTTAATATTTCATTTAGTGTAAATAGTCCTATTTGTAAGTTACACTGAGTAACAATTTTTTTTTTGTCTCAGAAAGAAAAATATGTGATTCTGATAGTATTTTTCCCCTGAATTAAAATAAGATACCGGTTTTTCTCCATCACGCAAGGTTTCCGACAGACAGGAATTTATAATTTCAAACACTTTAATATTTTCTACATTCGTAACTACACATTATTCGAACATTCGGACTCACCTAGAAAGTAATAAATAACGATTTTCTGCTATATTTCGCCAGTGGACCATCCCTCTTCATGGTCCAACAATAATCGGCCAGCACATTAGGATTTCATTTGCCTTGATATATCTTTTCCATAGCTGAAATCTCCTGAGTTAGCTCATTTGGTTTTATTTTACAATGGAAAAATGGACGAAAAAAGTTTATTTAAAAAATAATTATTTAAATCCATTATTTGAAATAGAAAATTAAAAAATGTGGGTGATTGAGAAATTCCGAAACCATATTTCAAAACACGATAAAAAACTGCATTAAATACAATTATTGGGACTCATGAGACAAAAATCATGTTGACCAGTGTTATTCTCTGAATTGGAAATTATGACTTGATCATCAGCGAAGAGTAGGATATTTAATATTAAGGTACTGGTTATTATGATTCCTGAAGTTTAGATTAGGTTCCGTTTAGAAATTATGTCATTCGTGTAAATCTTCATATACTTTGCTTTATAATTATTTATATTTAGGTCTGTCATTTGCTACATCTGTGATATCCTCCACTCGTCTAGCCGCACGTCCAAGGATAACCACATCCTTTATAAACTGACAATGATCAAGTTAAAAGAACATTATAATTAAATATGTTACTATTTCCTTCCTAATATCCTTATTAATTTTCAAATTAAGATGATGTTAAACTTAATTAAGACCCTGAAATATTCGCTGGAATTTAATTACTTTTAATGATGCTGAAGGACAAATTATTTTCGTAAAATTCCCTGGAGGTTATCTTACGATTAAAGAGGAAACCATAGAAATAACTAGAGAACGGAAATTAACACAATTTGTGTGACTCAGTGAAACTCGATGAAACCAACTTGGCACCACAGGAGGGCCGCATTCTCTTTACTGATTTTATACACAGCTACCACATCACAAGCCACCACCGTACGTTCATTTATTCAAATGAATTTCGGAATCTAGATAACAACAACAATAATAATAATAATAATAATCTATTCTATGTCCACCGCTGTGGTCTCGAGGTAGCGTGTTGCCTTGTCACGCAGCGGGCCCGTGTTCGATCCCCGGTCGGGACAGTGTTTCTGGGTGAGGTTTTTATCGGGGTTTTTCCTCACCTGTAAGACAAATGTCATAAAAACTTTAAGGTCCGAAAGGTCCCCGAAATCATATGGCCATCGCAATCATCATCATTCATATTCATCTCAGATTAAGCTTAGGATTAGGGATTCTCCTCGCGCACCACTATCATCATCATCATCATCTTCCAATCTATCGTCGGGGCAACGTAACCCCGCCTTCCAGGCACCCCAGCCTCAGAAGTGGGCTACAAGTATTACGGGATGCCAGGAGAGAACACCATGAATGTCGTAAGACAACCTGGAGCATTTGAAAAAAAAAATCTATTCTATCTTCGTGTTTTTATAGCTGCTGTCGTCTTCTCGTGCCAAACCTCCAAAGCCTACGATCTTGGGCATCTTCAAAGGTTAGCCCTCTTGCTTGCAATACTATCTTCATGCTTTCCTACCATGTTAACTTCGGTCTCCCCCTTTTCATCTACCTGCTCGGTTGCCATTCATATATTAGTTCCGGCCATCGCTCAACTTCCATTCTTAAAATATGCCTTAGCCATTTTAATTCCTTCTCCTCAATTCTTTCTATTATGCTTTCTTCTGCTTCCATTAAGTTTCTAATTTCCTTATTTGTGACATGTTCTAATTTCGACTTTCTGGCACTTCTGCGTAAATAATTCATTTCTACAGCTATTAGTCCATTCTTGTAGAACTTACCGATTGTCAATACTTCACGTCCAGTGGCATAGAATCACACTTTTTTTGATTACACAAGGACATTGAGGGCATTCCCACATTAGGAATTAGATCAATGCCAGGGCCACATCCAAGACAAAACGAACATTCAAGACATAACGCATTGATTCATACTAAAAAAGGCGGATATGATGAGGTGGATATGATGAGGCGGATATGATGAGGTGGATATGATGAGGCGGATATGATGAGGTGGTTTTCATTCTCAAATGATTATCGCGATCTACTGGGGCATTCACGTTCACGTTCACGTTCACGTTTGTGCCATTTATTTTACACCGGCAGCGGTGGACTAGTGGTTATGCTCCTTGCCTCTGGTCCCGAGGGTCGCGGGTTCAAACCCGGCCGTGGTCGGTGGATTCTTTTAGGATGGAAAAATCCAAGGAGCGAGTCCTCCGGGATGGACATTAAGCCGTGGGTCCCGCGTCTGAAGATTTTCAGGCTCGTAAAATATCCTTAAGACTGAATGAAAATGCCTCTAAGCAATATTTACCGAATTTTTCCGTCCTAGTACTACCTTGGTTTCCTAGATTTCAGTATGAGGCGGAACGCTGAACACGGACCACTCAAATGACATTTATACGAAAACAAGTGTAACTAAATTAGTATGGATCAAATTCTTCCCTGTAGGGGGAGAGCGCCTAAATCTCTGTTCAGGGAAATCATAGGCTTACAAGATACAGAAGAAGGAAATATCTCACCCGGGAAACTTGTCCGGGTGGGGGATTGAACCCGGACGCGCTGTGTACCAGGCAACGATTTTCCCCGAAATCACAGCAGTGTTCATCCATAAGATTTCAAAGCATATATTCATTTGTAACTAACTAACTAACAAATAAATTAACTAACTCACTGGCACTATCTAACCCGTAGTTCATCATAGCTGCGCGGACATAAGCTTTCCATACATCCCTATCCTAAGATGTTTTCCAATCAATCCCTATATAATCTACTTCCCTCAAATCATAGTTAATGTTATTCTCCCACCTTATTCTAGGTCTACTAACTGGGCGTTTTCGCTCTGGTTTTCCTACAAGCAGTTTCCATGCACGCCTTTCATTTTCCCATTCGTGCCACATGTCCTGCCCATCGCAGTCTACGAGACTTAACTGTTCTTATTATATCTGGCTTCCTATAAAGACCACGTAGTTCGCTATTATGTAGTCATCTCCATTCACCTGTCAGTTCATCTCTCTTTGGTCCAAAAATTTTCCTAAGAACTTTATTCTCAAATACTCGTAATCTCCTTTCCTCCCTTAAAGTAAGAGTCCATGTTTTGTACCCATATAATATAACCGGCAGAATAATTATTTTATATATTTTCAATTTAACGTTTTTTATATGGAGTTGGGACATCAAGAGGACCTGTATTGCATAAGAACAGACAATTCCAGAATTGAGCCTAAGTTTAATTTCTTTGTGAATCTCATTCCTATTTGTGATTATTGTACCTAGGTATTTGATTCCAGCCACTTCCTCAAAATTTTCCTCATTTGTCATTAGCTGTCCATTTCCATTATATCAAACATTTCTATGTGTGACCATATACTCGTATTTAGTTTTATTGATATTTACTTCCAGACCGATTTTCTTAGTGTTACTCAATAGTGTGTGCGTGTTGGCCTTCAGTATCTCCTTGCTATCGCCCAATAGTACTACATCATCAGAACAAACCAACAGCTAATTAATACCATTGTTTTGTAGGCCTTCTTCATCCTCTAAAGATTTGATGGCATGCTCTAGTACAAAAATTAAATAGTAGAGGAGATAGTGCATCTCATTGCTTCAACCCATTGTGAATTTCAGAAGTATCCGAAAATTGTTTGTCTACACGCACCCTACTCTTTGTGCCATTTAGACAAAATCGCGTAAGTCTAACTTTTTAGGAATTCCGAACTCTATCAGGATACTATTTAATTTGTCCCTTTAATTGAATCGTTTGTCTACATTCCATTTCTACTGCATTTAAGTTTCTAGAACTATTCTATGAATTGTCGTCCACTACAATTAATGTTAGCTGACTTTATTTAACTTATTATGTTTGGCTTGTGAAATGCATTGTGCGTTTGATGCAATTGCTTTGAACTGTATCTACATTTCCCGCATATTAATCACAATTTCATTGTCTTTTTCAGGATTATTGCATAGACAGGCTTCCACTGCATTTAATTTATGTCGGTTCAATTAATTTAACTTAATTATGTTTGGATTGTGAATCTATATAGAACTGTTATTCTCCCAGTTTTACTATATGGATGCTAAACATGGACTCTTACTTCAAGGGGAGAGAACATTTTACGAGTAGCATGAAGTACAATGATTCTTTTTCCCATGTTGTGAGCATGTTCTATGAAGCAGCTAACGGCTCTTCAATATGTTTGGCCCGATTGTTGTAGTGAACGTTTTGAAGGATTGGGGTCCCAAAAAGAATTACCGGTTCAGGTTGAGTTTAATTTTCGGTAGAGCTGGATTCTCTTCTTAGCGTCGGAAGTTGGTACACTGGATGGGAAAACACTTCACAATCATAAAAAGATGTTTCTTGTAGAAATAATTACAAATTTATTCACTTTATAGGCCCAGTATATTAAATAAATGTAGGTGGAATTATTCTTCACCGTCAATTAAAATTAAATTATTTTCTTTTCTTAAATCAAATATTATTCTTGTATTAAATATTACATTTTATTTTGAGAACTCTTCTTGCTTCTATGTTTGTTGAAAGTTGTATGCAGAATGACTAGGTAATTCTTTTATAATTTTAAAGAACACTATTACATCATATGATGTTATATTTTAAATTCTATTGGTTAATAGTCCATTAAATATATAAGGTTTAAATTTGATTTGTTAAATCAAAAAGTTAATTGTTTTAACATCCAATCAGAATTTAGTATACTTTCATTTAAAAATATGAAGTTAAGCAGGTGTTCTTATTACAGTTATAACAGAAAGCTTTATAATTCTGACAACAATGACTTAAAACAATTTTTTAAAAGCATTCTTTAAGAAAAACTTATGTAATACAATTTCTTTAATTGTTACTGAGACATTTGTATTCAACAATCAACAACAATGAATTATTTAGAGGTTTTCCTTTATTTAAGTTATATTTAAATATTAAAAGAATTTTAAAATATAAAATTATTAACTTTAACTTCCATATTTATTATGATATTAAAATCCTGCTATGTAGTTGAGAATAAAGTTCTTAAGAATATATTTTTTTTTACTTTATTAAACACAATGTGTACATTACATTTAATTTTGCTTTTTTGCCAGTCTTTAGTTACAGTGTTTAGTGGTAGAGTCCTGTTTTTACACTTCGCTAGATGATATTTGCGACATGGATTGTTGCATAATTTACAGACGCAGTCCCCCTTGGGTTCATGGTACTTGATGTTGAGGCATATGTTCCCATGAAATCCATGGGCTGCGAAACGTGTGTACAGGTGTCGAAGTTCGAAGTTCGGTTGCTTCCAGGTTTCTGTTTTCATTGCGTCTGTTTCCATAATTTCTGTTGGTATCTCGGCGGCTTTGTTCTGTCTCTCCTCGATGACGATTCTGTATGCTTGCGTTTCCGGTAGTCTGGAGCAGTGTCTCATATCCTCGATGAAGAAGGATTCCTGGGCTATTTTATAGGCATAACAATTTCTTGTATATTTTGAAATTGACAGTACTCTTTTGTGAAAACTTGATCCAATCAACAATAAATTTGAACCAAAGAAAAAAGAACACGCAGGCGAATGGAGAAGACTGCGTAACAGTGAGCTAATTGATGTTTATGGGAAACCAGATATAACAATAAGAGTTAAGTCTCTCAGACTGCGATGGACAGGACATGTGGCTCGAACGAGGAATGAAAGAGGTGCATGGAAGCTACTTGTTAGGAAAACCAGAGGAAACGCGCCCAGGATGCAGGCCTCGAATGAGGTGAGAGAATAATATTAAAATGATTTGAGGGAACTAGATTATACAGGGGATGATTAAAAAATAATAGCTCAGGATAGAGGTGTATGGAGAGTTTATGTCCTTGCGGCCGTGAACCTACGGGTTCCTGAAGACGCATACTATAATTCAATACATAGACTCTGCTCACTCCAAATACTCTAAAAAAATTAAATTAATAATGAAATGGAGATTATCCTAGTACTATTACCTACATATTTGTATTCGAAACGTGGCATCTTATTTTTAAGAGAGGAGAAAATAGTATGAGGATTTGAAAATAAGGCGCTTATGAAAATATTAGGAGAAGAGAGGAAAAAACAACATTACATGAGCTTCGTGATATTTATGTGTAAGCTGATGAAATAAAAATTACGTATCTTATACTGAAAATGGTAGAACATATAGCATGACTGTGGAATGAAAGAAAGGCACGGAAACATCTCATAATAAAACAGGGTGAAAACGCCCAGTGGGCAGGACAAGAACGAGGTGGGAGAATAGTATTAACCAAGATTACACTGAGGTGAATTATACAGGAAAATTCAAGTCTTAAAATACTTTCTTTCTGGAGTTCCATTTCCACTATAGTCGGATTCAACCCAGGAAGTTACTGTGTCTTTGGAATAGGGAATTGGGTTGCCATTTTAACAGTATTTTCTTGAGATAAATCCGTATGTAAAACTGAAGATTGCAACACAGCAGGTACATAGTTGTAAGTTGTAGGCGTCCAAGCCACCCCCTCTTAAAAGAAAAAAACAGTTACCACTTGTCACTGAGCTCGTGCGGATCTGTACTATCCTGTGTGAAAGTGTCGACTCTCATATTTACTATAAAACTAGTTTGCATGCATAAAAGGAAAACTATGTTTCATTTTAAATGTGTAGTACAAAGATTTGGAAAAAGTACTACTAACCTTGCCCCTCCTCCCCTCCCTAAACAAACAAATACCGTTATAATGAGTTTGGCAACATATACCCTCTGTAAGTAGGGGGACACTGGCGTAGCCCATAAGGTCTGTAGTAACTTCCTGGGTTGAATTAGAGTGTGGCTAAACCCAAATCACACCCTCAGAAGCACATGGCGAAAAAGGTGAAAGTTGATTCAAAATGAGTAAGTGGAGTAGAAATTACATGATGGGGAGGAAAAAGGAGTGGCGCGAGTTGTTTGGATGAAATTTAGGAAAGGGGAGAAGCTCGAGAAAACCTCGAAAATCTCCGAAATCTCCAGGATTCAAAAGTGAGATCCCAGTCGGGGCTGCCACAGGTCCACCGAGACGATAGCCTTCTACAGGTCGCGCTTATGTACTCGTAGAAACACCGTATTGCAGTTGCAAGTTTCGCTTAAACTGTAGCAAATAATATTAGGCCTATTCAAGGGCACAACTTAACAATGGCAGTGCAATATCTCTAGTGGGCAGACCAGCCAGTGGATTCATCCATGCGATCCATCAGTGACCCATTTTCGTTGGACGGATCGAACATCAAATGTTCATTTCATTTAGATTATTTCCTGTGAAATGAACTTCATGGCCCAATCCCATATTTTCACGTCTCGTTATAACAGCTTGCCTCTTCCTATTACAAACAGTTTTTATTATTGAAGCGGTATTAAGAAGAAAATATTTTAATTCTCTATAAATTCGTAATATAAATTTGATTAATTAAATATTAATTAAGTAAAAATAAACGTAGTTTTACTTGATTTTCATATTTATTATATAATTCAGTGACAGCTGTTTCGGTACACTGTACCTTCTTCAGACATGGTAACAAATTATATAAATTTGAGAATACATTTTCATTTTCTTGAGATAAAGTATACCCGTACATCCTCATGTGGGACAAGGGTGCTCCCTAGTGTGAATTTAACCAAGATAATTCAGTTATGCTTATTTTCCTACATGTCAGCGCGTGTCATTTGTTTAGCGCATCGCCGCACAGTGTCATCACTTTTATTTATGTATTTATTTATTTATTTATTTACACTGGTAAATTTAAAGCCACATGGCCTTCACTCCCACTCCACCAGGACAAACAAATGTTATATTCAAAAACAGAAATGACAATAATATTGGATACTAAACGATTATTTGGCCGAACTGAACAATAACAAAAATAAGATCTAGTAACACTGGTCAACATGATTTTTGTCTCATGAGTACCAATAGTTGTACTTAATGCAGTTTTTTATCGTGTTTTCAAATATGTATTCGGAATTTCTACATCACCCACAGTTTTTTTTTATTTCAATTTAAATTAACGGATTTAAATAATTATTTCTTTAATAAACGTTTTTTCGTTCATTTGTCCATTGTAAAATAAAACGGGAACATTTTCATCACGAGATTTTAGCTATGGGAAAGAGATATCAAGCCAAATCCATCCATCCATTCACAGTAATTCTGCCCGAAGGCAGGTCCTTCACTGCAATCATAGCATTTTCATGCTATACTTGCAGCTTTACTAGGGAATTGTGTAGGTGTGGTAGCTTCCCGTTGCTTTCCACACTTGTGAATGATGATGGTGATGATGATATGATGAGGATGATGATGATGAAGATGATGGCCATATGATTTCGGGGACCGTTTGGGCCTTAAAGTTTTCCTGACATTTGTCTTACTGGTGAGGAAAAACCCCGATAAAAACCTCACCCAGAAAACTGCCCCGACCGGGGATCGTACCCGGACCCGCTGCGTGACAAGGCAGCACGCTACCTCGAGACCACAGCGGTGGAATGGAATCCTAATATGTTGGCCGATTATTGTTGGACCATCAAGACGGATGCTCCACAGGTGAAATATAGCAGAAAACCGTAATTTCTCACTTTCTAGGTGAGTCCGAATGTTCAAATAATGTGTAGTTACGAATGTAGAAAATGTTAAAGTGGTGAAATTATAAATGCCTGTATCTCGGAAACCTTGCGCGATGGAGAAAACCCAATATCATATTTGAATTCAGAAGAAAAAACACTATCAGAATCACATATTTTTCTTTCCTAGACAAAAAACAGTTTCATTTTTGTTGCTCAGTGTAATCCAATAATGTAAATGTTAATATTTCTGTTCGTTAGTAAAAGTAATTCGGTTTCTTACATAATGAGCTGCTCGGTCGATTCAGATCACTGGTTTTTTACCCAACACACCCGCAAGTATGTGCAACAGCTGAGTAGCAGTGTCTTATCTTCTCAACTTATCCGACGTAGGGTTGAATAGGAGAGGAGCGTCTTTTTACACCTAATAATCACTAGAGCCCGGATTTCTATGCGAAATGCATGTTTTGTTTTACGCATTAAAAAGTATGCGGAAATGATTTACATGTTAAGTTGTCCCTTCAGGGAAAATTTTAGCGGTATTTGATAATGCATAAAAATGCATATTCCGGAGGAAAATGCTCATTTTAGATTTTTAATGCATAAATGCATATTTTACTCCTAAATGTGGTATTAAATTATAATTTTCCCTTCAGCTAATTACTAGTAATTAATAACTTATTAATTGATATATTTAAAATAATAAAGTCTCTGAAATCCATTGGATGTAAGCGTAACGTGTATATTTACGTATGTGTAAGAGGGGAATACCCGTGGGCCTTCAGAAATAATATCACGGTGTTGCTATAATAGCATTTGATAAGCTTGATGAAGCATTGAATAAAATCTTGGTGTAACAAAATTTATCCAATTAGCAAAAAGCTCTCTGGTGATGGTAAAACAACTTTAACCGAAGAGGATTTCACGTATGAAGAACTGTGGTATTTTTCACATGCACCTGTGACATCATGTGATGTAGAATGGACATTTTCATAAGTAATGCCACGAGTGATTTCCAAATTATCGATAAATTCATGACTCACGAAGTGAGGAGTGAATTTATCTACAGAGTTTGGAAAGCAAGAGAGGCATTTGTTAGGACTATTTAACGAATAAAATTAAGCTGTTTACTCACAAATCATTATTTAAATATAGTTATTTTTAAATGTGTATGTATTTAATGTAAACGGCGATGTTTGATAACAATTGAGAAACGATTGGTACGCTTCATTTGCTTCTTTTTTTCATCACTGCAACCAGATCATATTATTTATTGCCAAAGGAACGCAATATTGTAAGAATGCACTCTAGTGGAGAAAAAATGAAACACATTAAACTGTATATTAATTCATTTCTGATGCTATGATGTAAATCTGAAAATTATATTTTTCTGGAATGTTATTACCTAGGAAAAATACATTTAAGAAAGTGCATACAGTGGTTTCTTTTTTTGGTGGTATAATCAATTGCTACAAATGTTTTTATATTGACTCCCGCATGCGTTATATGTTGACATTCATGCACTATATATACAATCTGATAGCCATATTTCTTTGAGAATCAGTCACTGCAAAATAATGCTATGACCTATACAGAATGTTAAAAAGGAGGTGCTTTCTTTTATTATGATAAACTTTAGTTGGTAAATTCTAGGCGAAACACGAGTGTGATTGGTTGTAAATCAAAAATCATTGTAACGTGATTGGTCATTGACTCCCATTTGGGGCATGAGTTAAATAGTCATTGCAAAAACCCTTCTTGACATACAGACGAAGGAGCTTCACTCATGGAAACCTTCCTTATCTACTTTAAGAGACAGGAATACGCTAAGGTTGCCCAGAAAGCAAATAATTTATTTGATTTTATTACAATCCGTTTTTGCATATTTAGGGTACATATTTTCTACATTTTTCATTAAAATTTTCATCCATATTTAGTATTTTAAGTTGCATACAAATCCGGGCTCTAGTAATCACCTGTTTACCAGCCCTGTGTTAGAACATCCCATGTGGGATGCTGATAGTACAGTTATGCCATACTGAATGCTCTATGAAGCCAACAGGCAGGGACAAGTAGCCTGATAAACTCGAATCGTATGTGACCGAAGGAAATCAGATTTAAAATCCAGGGTTCACATGATATCAGTTTAACACAGGCAAATTATCACAATACTGCGACGTATTGTATTGTAGGGTCTGAATTGCGCAGACGATCGAGGGAATAGGGATCTCGCATTGTTTACTGGATGGAAAAATCGCGAGTTGAAATACCAGCGCAGAATGATCGATGCGTCTAGTCCTCCATGTCTGCAACTGTGATGGTTCCCGGCTAAGCCAACGGGCTCGTGGACAAACTGTGGGGGTCACCAGGAGATGAGCACCTGGATGTACTAAAGTCTCGCACTGCGGGGCTTCAGGATTCAAGCCCTAGTCGGTCCCACAACGGCTGCAGGATGCGTCCCTGGAGGCAGAACAGGGGAACGGTCGGTGGATCTGCGACAGCAGTCCTCCCGGCTATACTCGAGGAGCCCGTGGTCGTCAGGAATGAGCGACCTGACGTACTATGTAGCTCAGCAATTTCCCTGAAGTTGCGACTCCAACACCTTCTCCCTGAGGTGTTGGTTTTAAGCCGAGAACTCTCGAACGTGGACGCGGACAAGATACTGGGACTTGGGAGTATGGTCTTTGAACGAGGTTTCCCAAGGGGTGGAGGCATGAACCCCAGTCCTCCATGTCTGGAAGGTTCTGTGCTTATCTACCCCTCCTCTCTAGATGTTTCTACTCCTGAAGCTCCCATACTAGAAAAGTCTCGATTGGAAGAAGAGAAAGTTCCTGATCTGGGCTATGTAGGCGTTCCCGAGGTTGGAGGGAGTCAGTTGTGTAGTGAAAGCGATACAGTGAAAATGAGATAAGGAGACACTGATGCAAGTTGTTCGTGAAATGTCACTCAAAGTACACGTGAACTTAATACAATTATTTCGAAAATTTTACTTGAACGTCTGATGTGTTTATTAAAATAAAACAAGGTGATTACGACACCCCGGTAGCGCGCGACAACTAAGTAACTCACTGGCGCTATCAAACCCGTAGGTTCATAGTCGCGCGGACATGAGCTCTCCATACATCTATATCCTTGAGCTAATGTTATCCAATCATTCCCTGTATAATCTACTTCCCTAAAATCATGATTAATGTAATTTTCCCACCCCATTCTTAGTCCACAAACTGGACGTTTTCATCCTCTGGTTTTCCTACAAGAAGCTTCCATGCACGTCTTTCATTCCCCATTCGTGCCACGTGCCCTTACCACTGCAATCTACGAGACTTAACCATTTAAAAATTGTCCACCGCTGTGGTCTCGACCCCCGCTCGGGTACAAGTTTCCAGGGTGAGGTTTCTTTTTCGGGGTTTTCCCTGACCTGTGAGATGTCAGAAAACTTTAAGGCCCAAACGGTCCCCGAACACCATCTGGCCATCATTATCATATTCGCATAATTAGCTTAAGTTTAGTTGAAGGCCTCTCCTGGCGAATCATTACCACCATCATCAACTCAAATATCATCAGGGCAGCGTAACCCCACCTTCCAGGCGCCCCAACCTTAGAAGTGGGTTACAAGTACGCCATGCCAGGAGAGAATACCAGGAATGTCTAAATGACAACTTGAAGCATTTGAAAAAAAACACTAAAAATTAAAAAAAAAACATGACATTTCTCAGAATGGCAGACCAAATATAAATCTCTATCTATCGTCGGGTTTTTACAGCTGCTGCCGTCTTCCCGTGCCAAACCTCCAAAGCCTACGGTCTTGGGCATCTTCGATGCTTAGTCCTCTAGCTTGCATTATTGTCTTCATGTTTTCGTTCCATGTTAACCTTGGTCTCCCACTTTTCTTCTTTCTCTTCGGAAGCCATTCATATAGTTGCTTCGGCCATCGCTCATCTTCCATTCTTAAGACATGCCCTAACCACTTTAAATCCTTCTCCTTAATTCTTTCAATTATGCTTTCTTCTGCTTCCAAATATAAATAACATCTATAAATAGCAATTAAACTAAACCAAAACCTTTAGTATGTGATAATTATCGATAGTACCATTCTTATATTTGAAAGTCTCCATAGAATATATTTCAAATATTTCTATTGCAGAGCAAAAAATACGGAATGCACAACGAGTATTAAGCTGTAATAGATGGCGCAGGAAATCGTTTTCATTCCCCGAGTGTCAGAGGAGCAGGAATGACGGAGGTACTTAATGGAATACGAAATAAAGTAAGAATAAATTGAACTCAATCAAAACTCCTTTAGTGACACTCACTTACCATTGTTAATAACGATTTTTAACATATCCATGCAGTTTTTATATTATCAGAATTGAAATTGTATCATTTCAAAACATGATAAGTTAAAACATTTGTTATAAAACCTACAATTGATTAGAGAGAAATTGCTTTATATTAATTCCAACTTATTCAGTCCACTTACAAGGAAACTGTCAACCATTACATGTCGTAACCTACCTTGAAATTTCTCTCATTGCCTAAAAAAACTAGAGTATTTATGGATAAAAATTTAATTTGGAATAAACAAATAAATAACATTTGCAAAACTATCTTCTCAATAATACACTCATTAAATCGTATAAGAAATTGTTTACCGTTTGCTCTAAGGAAATTGTTAGTAGAACACTTGCAATGCCCCATTTTGATTATTGTGATACTCTTTTACTGACCTAAATACTGTTCTTACCCAAACTTCAACGTGTTCATAATTCTTGCATACCTTTTATTTGTGGTATACGCAGATTTGATCACGTTTCACCATCCCTGGAATAATTGTCATGGCTTCGTCTACAAGATCGTAGAACCATCCATTCCCTATGCCTTCTCTATAAAATATTACACACATCATTACCTTATTATTTATCACACTGCTTCACTGGACACTCTGATACACATAAATTAGATACCCGATCCCTTGAGCACAGTGTCATTTATATCCCTCCTCATCACACTACCTATTATTCGAAATCTTTTACAGTTTCTCTTCCTAGAACATGGAATTCCCTTCCACCCTATGTCAGAGACTGCCAAACTTTACCATCTTTCAGAAACAAATTGAAAATAAGATTATTAACAGAAACAACTCACTAATATTACTTTTTTTTAAAAATTAATAATTTGTTTTTTTCCATTATTTAATAAAAATAGTTTTAAGATGTGTTAATATATTTACCTAATGCCTTGTAAAATGTGCGATAGATTAATCCATTATAGTTTATTATTTTCTTTGTATTTTTTTCTTTCTTTTCTTTTTATGTATAATAGATTCGAGCTGTTATTCCTTTCTGTATACATTCTATCATTAATTTAATTTTAATTGTATTAATATTATTGTATTATTAGACATTATTTTCATTATTATTCAATTTGACAGATAATTAATTGTTTAGTAAGTACAAATGAAAAAAAATACTCGCCACTGAAATGGACTACTGGAGACGTGCTGCAAGAATATCCAGGAAGGATAAAATCAGAAATTCATATATAAAAGAAAAAATACAGGTACAAATATTCAATATTAGATTTTATAAAGAAGAAACAATTATATATAATTGTAGGCTTTCACGGCCGGCATCTTGATCCATATTTGGTTCGTCTTCCGGGCTTATAGGCCGTGGTCTGTTTGTCTTCATACTCGACGTTTCGTCTACTGCTGCGGTAGACATCATCAGGAGATACTGCGTGCTCTCTGTGAACTCCTCAACAGTCGGCTGCAGACTGGCTGGTCGTTGGAAACTGTCTCTCTGTTTATAGCTAAACCCCGGGTGGAAGGGGGGTTTTCTGCGCGGACCGAGTTATGCGCTGTAGTGCAGTTTGCAGAAGTCATAGGCTTTGTTGTCGTGTTATGCAGTGCTGGGATCCAAATTTTGTTTATCTTCATGGTTTCTTCTTTTTTGTTGAAGGAATTCTTATGTTTATATATTTCAATAGCTTCTCTGTATAGTCTGGTGTAGTAATGTGATGTTTGTGATAATACCTGAGTATCTTCAAATCTTATAATATGTTGTTGGTTGTTCATCAAGTGTTCCGCTACGGCCGATTTTTCATTTTGTTTTAATCTGCAGTGTCTCATGTGTTCTTGTAATCTTGTGTTTTATTAAAGAAATACAACATAGCAACAACCTACAAACCAACACAAAAAATCAGCAATATACTGCGCCCAGCCAAAGACACTAGAGATCCTTTAAGTCATGCCGGTATATATCGTATCCCGTGCAGTTGTGGAGAGGTGTACATCGGTACAACAAAAAGAATGATCAACACAAGATTACAAGAACACATGAGACACTGCAGATTTAAACAAAATGAAAAATGTGTTATAGATCATAACATAATAGATATTATCTTATTGATCAAGTCTTCATTTAGTATTTAATATTAGAGTTAATTACGATTGTTATATTCTGATGTAACATATGTTTGTCCTGGTGAGTTGAAGAGAATGTCACATGGCCTTAACGCCACCAGGCTAAATAAATAAATAAATAATAAAATTAATTAATTAATTAATTAAATAGTAAACATTATGATGTACCAAGGTATTGTCAAATATATCTGCCGTTTTTAACTGTAGGGCACAAAAATCGAATCCAAAATCCAGCAATGGCAACCCAGCGTACGGAACAGATAGACTCCCTGCTTAAGTAACATCGCAGTGGAGGGTGGCGGGACGGGACGCAAACGGTTGGTAGTGAGGGTTATCCAATCTACTAATTCTGGAGTTGTGTTACTTCACTAAAATTTTAATGATATATTTGGCGCTGGATTTTAGTGCCTTGCAGTTAAAAAAAGGCAGATAGTTTTTTGAATATGCTATTGGTACATCACAACGCTTCTCTGGAAAAATTTTGAAGGTAGGTTTCGGAATGCAATTGTTGACAGTTACCTTGTTAGTTTAACATCTCATTTTATAGGTACTTTTTACACGTCACAAGCCACACGGGCCTTACAGTAGCACGACCTGTCGGGAGAGGGATTTTAAACTATCGATCATAAACTTGCTTTTTGACCAGACAAGGACATAGAGGGTACCCCGAATGAGAGAGCAGAGCAATGTCAGGGCTTCCTCCGAGACAACACAACATTAAGTCTAACACACAATTTACATTCTTATGACAATCATTATTACGTTGGTTAATGCCACCAGGTTTTCATAAGTAATTCCACGAGTGATTTCCAAATTATCGATAAATTCACGACTCACGAAGTGAGGACTGAATTTATCTAGAGAATTTGGAAATCAAGAGTGGCATTTGTTAGGACTATTTAACGAATAAATTAAGCTGTTTACTCACAAATCATTATTTAACTATAGTTATTTTAAAATAGTTATATATTTAATGTAAACGGCGATGTTTGAAAACAAATGAGAAACAATTGGTATGCTTCATCTGCTTCTTTTGTTTATCACTGCAACCAGATCATATTATTTATTGCCAAAGGAACGCAATATTGTAAGAATGCTCTCTAGTGGAGAAAAAATGAAACAGGTCAAAATGTATATTAATTCATTTCTGATGTCGTATGATGTAAATATGACAATTATATTTTTCTGGGAAAAAATACATTTAAGAAAGTGCAAACAGTGGTTTCTTTTCTTGGTGGTATAATCAATTGCTACTAATGTTTTTGTATTAACTCCTGCAAGAGCTATGTGTTGACATCCATGCACTATATATACAATCTGGTAGCCGTATTTCTTGCATAGTCAGTCAGTGCAAAATAATGGTCAGAACTGTTCAGAATATTAAAAAGGAGCTTTCTTTAATATGGTAAATTTAATATTGATAAATATTTGGTGAAACACGACTGTGATTGTTTGTAAAACAGAAATCATTGTAACGTGATTGGTCATTGACTCCCATTTGGTGCATGAGTTAAATATTCATAACATTTCTGGTATCCTCTTCTGTCATGGCGTATTTATAATTCACTTCTGAGTTTGGGGCGACTGGAAAGCAGGGTTACATGTGCCCCAATGATATGAAAGTTATGATGGCGGTAATGAAGCGCCAGGAGAGGCCTTAATCCTAAACTTAATTTCAATCCATCCATAGTAATTCTGCCCGAGGGCAGGTCTTTCGCTGCAATCAAAACATGTTCATGCTATGTTTTCTGTTTTACTAGTGAATTACACTGGTCAACATGATTTTTGAATCATCAGTACCAATAATTTTACTTTATGCAGTTTTTTATCGTGTTTTCAAGTATGTATTCGGAATTTCTCCATCACCCACAGTTCTTTTATTTCAATTTCAATTAATGGATTTAAATAATAATTTTTTAATAAACCTAGATTTCTTCCCGAAAAATCTTGGCGCAGTGAGCGATGAGCACGGGGAACACTTTCATCAGGAGATTTCAACTATGGAAAAGAGATATCAAGGCAAATGGAATCCCAATTATGCTGGCCGATTATTGTTGGACCATCAAGAGGGATGCTCCACAGGCGAAATATAGCAGAAAATTGTCATTTCTTACTTTCTAGGTGAGTCCGAATGTTCGAATATTGTGTAGTTACGAATGTACAAAATATTATAGTGTTTGAAATTATAAATTCCTGTCTCTCGAAAACTTTGCGTGATGGAGAAAAACCGATATCATATTTGAATTTAGAAGAAAAAATACTATCAGAATCACATTTTTCTTTCTGAGACAAAAAAGAAATATACATTTGTTGCTCAGTGTATAGGTGTGATTGCTTCTCGTTGTTTCCACACCGCTGAAGAATGATGATAATGATAAGGATGATGATGATGGCCGGATGATTTTCTGGGACCGTTGGTCCCTAAGCTTCCTGACATTTCTCTTACAGGTGAGAAAAAACCTCGCCTAGGAGCCTGTCCCGACCAGGAATCGGACCCAGGCTGCTGCGTGACAAGACAGCACTCTACCTCGAGACCACAGCGGTGGACAAACTTTAATATAATGAGACGAATACGATGACGATGATCAAAATGATGTTCGGGTACCGTTTGAGGCTTATAATTTCCTGATATTTGTCTTACAGCTGAGGGAAAAACCCGGCAAACACCTCATTGAGGAAACTTGTACCAACCCGAGGATCGAAACTGGGCCCGCTGCGTGACAAGGCAACACACTACCTCGAGAACACAGCGGTGGACTTGTATGAAGAAATGTAGTTTAATATATTCAAAATATGTGCTAATGAGTTGATAATTATTGCATAAACTCTCGGTTATGAATGTGCAGTCAGGCATTGCAATATCACTTGAACAATAGAACAAATGAAGACTCGTTCAATCACTGCTGACGGTCAATAAAATAACATGTAAATTTCATCATAAATGACACATGCAGGTTTTATAACGCTCAAATAACCTTATAACGA
>JASPKZ010008203.1:767500-833134 GCA_030220185.1 Diploptera punctata
CACGCAAGGTTTCCAAGAGACAGAAATTTATAATTTCAAACACATTAATATTTTCTACATTCGTAACTACACAATATTCGAACATTCCAACTCACCTAAAAAGTAAGAAATGACGATTTTCTGCCATATTTCGCGTGTGGAGCATCCCCTCTTGATGGTCCAACAATAATCGGCCAGCATATTAGGATTCCATTTGCCTTGATATCTCTTTTCCATAGCTGAAATCTCTTGAGTTAGCTCATTTCGTTTTATTTTACAACGAGCAAATGGACGAAAAATCGATTATTAAAAAATAATTATTTAAATCAATTAATTGACATAGAATTAAAAAAAACTGTGGATGATGGAGAAATTCCGAATACATATTTAAAAAACGCGATAAAAAAAAACTGCATTGAGTACAACTATTGGTACTCATGAGACAAAATCATGTTGACCAGTGTAATTGTAGAAATTGTAAAGAGCTCTGATATTCATAGAAATAAGTCCAAAGTCAGTTCATGTGCGACGCAGTTCTCCGGTAAAAACTGTATAATTACATAGTTTTCTTTGTTTTATCGCAAGAGACTCGGCGATTTAAAAAATACTGAACTATAATGTAAATTAAATTAGTTTTCGATCGGATTTTCATTGTGATGGGTGCGGTATTGTGACGGTGATACGGTGGTTTATTGCTTTGTTCTGTCTGCGTCGCATATATTTCGCTCAGAGCAATGGCCTCAAGGAATATGCAAGCTTCTATAAAATGTACACTGGCTGAGTCTCCATTATTTTACATTCTCGTTCCTCAATGTTTTACAATAAAACTGGACATAAAAATGAAGCTATTTTTAATTACTATTGTTTGCAGGGAATAAATAGCATCTCTGGAAATTCATATGGGTGGGTCCATACCATAGCTCTACCTAAGGTCGGAGAACATGTTTATCAGATGTGAAATTTAACTACCGCAATGTTTTACAATATGTCATTCATTAAAATCTAAGGGATTTCTGCCCTGGCAATGCGACTTCGAAAATTCATTGTCCTTCTTCTATGTATGAAATAAAATATACTCTAACTCACTGGCACTATCGAACCCGAAGGTTCATGGCCGCGCAGACATAAGCTAATGTTTTCCAATCACCCCTGTATAATCTACGTTCTTCAAATTATGGTTGATGTTAAGGGATTTTATGCTACCTATATAAATTCAAATAAAAATACGAAAAAAAAAACAATGTATTGTTCCAGTATGAGAGAAATTTATGTGTTAATTATTTTTTTCAAAAACATATGAGAAATATCTTTAAATGAAGTGAAAAGTCGAGATCGAAGTAACCTAAAATTAGCATATTTACTACATAAAACATGTATTAGTCATTGTTCAGACAGTGTAGACAACTTATCGCAAAAACCCGCTAATAAACAAGTGAACCCTAAACTAATCTGGTGTACTAACTGGTTCATTTTCTCACCCTAACTTGCCCAAACTAACACTAATCTGCCCAAACTAACACTAATCTGCCCAAACTAACACTATCTTGTCCAAACTAACACTAACTTGCCCATCAAACACTAATTTTCTCATCTAAAACTAACTTGTCCAAACTAACACTAACTTGTCCATCTGACACTAACTTGCCTATCTAACACTAACTTGCCCAAACTATCACTAACATACTCATATATTACTAATTTTCTCATCAAACATTAACTTGCCCAAACTAACACTAACTTACTCATCTAACACTAACTTGTCCAAACTAACACTAACATGCTCATCTAACATTAATTTGTTCATTCTCTCACTCTAATTTGCCTTTAGTGTAGGTGGACTACTGGGATAAAGTCCCCTTATATGTGAGTAAATATGTTGGAAATTGGTTCTACCGGGAACATGTGTTATCACATTGGACAACATGGATCTTGTAGTCACTTGTTGTCAGATTGAATATTCATAAATGACAATATGACATAGAATAGTCTAATTTTATTCACCCACCTCAGTCTTGGACAACCAACGGGACGTTTTCCCTCCGGTTTTCCTATAAGGAGTTTCCATGTCCCTCTTCCATTCCCCATTCGTCCAAAGGGTCCAGTCTACGATACTTAACCCTTCTTATTACATCTGGTTTCCCATAAATACCAAGCTATTCACTGTTATATAGTCTTCTCCATATAATCCTGTATTTTATCTTAGAGACATCGGACGGACGCATTTGATGACACAAAACTCTTACAGAATCTGAGCAATACTACATATTTCCAAACAATATTGTTCACATACATTTAAATACATTTGCATATGGCATGCATATGCTTTAAGCGACTGCTGACATTTGCATAGTGTTTGTCTTTCTCTCCGTACATTAATAATCATCAGTTGTTCGCGACGAACTGCAGGTCCCCCCTCCACCCGCCACGCTGCTATTACCATGACAAACCACACAATGCCTCACTACACTTAAAAAAATATTCGAAACTTTCTTCAGAAACTCGTAATGTAGGAATAACAGCTTGCACACAGGATTTTACTAAACGCCATTTAAACGATGCTCAGGAGCTTCAGTTACTTTTAAAGTGTGTTTCCAGCAGTTTATTTAAGACACAACGTCTCACACGGGGCTAAATAACACGTACTAAATTCCGAGAAATTTTGCAGGTTATGATATTGAAGTCCACCGCTGTGGTCTCGAGGTAGCGTGCTGCCTTGTCACGCAGCGGGCCCGGGTTCAATCCCCGGTCGGGGCAGTTTTTCTGGGTGAGGTTTTTATCGGGGTTTTTCCTCACCTGTAAGACAAATGTCGGGAAAACTTTAAAGGCCCAAACGGTCCCCGAAATCATATGGCCATCATCCTTAACATTATCATCCTTACCATTATCATTATCATCATCATCCTTCACCGGTGTGGAAAGCAACGGGAAGCTACCACACCTACACAATTCCCTAGTAAAGCTGCAAGCATAGCATGAAAATGCTATTATTGCAGTGAAGGACCTGCCTTCGGGCAGAATTACTATGGATGGATGATATTAAACTTCAAATACCTAGGAACAATAATCACAAGTAGGAATGAGATGCACAAGGAAATTAATCATAGGCTAAATTCTCGAAATGCGTACTATTATGCAGTACAGAGACTCCTGACGTCCCAACTCCTTTCAAAAAAACGTTAAACTGAAAATATAAAAAACTATTATTCTACCAGTTATATTATATGGGTGCGAAACATGGACTCTTACTTTAAGGGAGGAAAGAAGATTACAGCCCGAAAATCTTCTTCGAGATCATCAATGTTTTATTAATTGATATTTTTAAAGATTAATAATCAAAACCTTCCAAATCAAGTGAAATTTTGGCAAGTCCAACAGTGCAGAACAAAACGTGCCAAGTACGTTTTTACTGCTTCATACTGGTAATGCATAGTACACTGATTTCTAGAACATTTTCCATAAACTTCTATTGCATTCTACTATTGACCTATACCATTACAATTGCCCAATATTTCAGATTTTAGCCAGAATCAGTTATTTGCATTTCTCTCAAAACCTCACATGAGCGACTTGGCAGGTTCTCAACGCCTCAATTAACTTATTAATTTTTGTTCGATATTATTAATTTATTATCAATACAAATGCGTTAATATTTGAAAAAAAAACAATGAAATGAACATCAAATTAAGTAGCATCATTTTTAACTTTACTCTGTATTGAAAAATTTTCAGTCCGAAGTTTGCATTTTATGAAGAGGTTGAGCAATTCAATCATGTACGATAACTTTGGCATTTATTTTTTTCTCGCTTCAGGTATAACTCCAACTCACTGTGATCGCTGGTATAACATTCGATACTTTCAGAGCTTCAAGCTTTATTTTTTCCGTTTCCAACTGCAGTCTTTAGATGGCAGCATCATTTAAAGGCCAACTATTGGTTGAGACCAATGCATGATATCTTGCATTAAAAATAATATAAAAAACATTATTTTTTGTTTCTCGAAAATTAGTTATTTTGGCCCTTATTATTCTATTAAATTCGGAAATATAATTATAATTGACAAAATCTAAATTCAGGACCCCTCTAAAACCCCCCTCAATTTTGAACCTCCTAAAAAAATATTTGGCTCCTTAAAAAAATAGTAAGCACAAAAATGAGTACATAACTTGCAAAAAATATATCTTCAGGATGTAGGAATTTATTGCTGAAAAAAGACGCGCGACAACGGGAAAAATTAGTACGATCGGATTCGTAAAATGGACGAGTTTTAAATGTTTCCATCAGTTAGATCAGTTTTAAGTCCAATTTTTTAAACATTATACATTTTGATGATCGATCCAGCCAACGTCCATGCTGTGTTCCCTGGATAATGCTAACAAGCTAGGACCCAATTTACCTGTTACTACCATTTTTGGTCGGGACCCAATTTACCTATGTGCTACTAGTAGGATCAGGACCTTGTTTGCAGGGGCAGGAAGTAGAACACTAGAACCTCGTTTAACAATATAATACTAACACCAACAACTGAACGCTGACATTACACTCAGCTGCAAAAAAGAAACTTTGTTTTTACTCAGAAAGAAAAATATGTGATTCTGATAGTCTTGTTACTCCTGAATTCAAATATGATATCGGTTTTTCTCCATCACACAAGGTTTCCGAGATACAGGTTTTTATAATTTCAAACACTTTCATATTTTCTACTTTCGAAACTACACAGTAGGCTTTTCGATCATTCGGACTCCCCTAGAAAGTAAGAAATGACGATTTTCTGCTAGAGTTCGCCTGTGGAGCATCCCTCTTGATAGTCCAACAATAATCGGCCAGCATATTAGGATTCCATTTGCCTTGATATCTCTTTTCCATAGCTGAAATCACCTGATGAAAGTGTTCCCCGTGCTCATCGCTCACTGCGCCAAGATGGACAAATGGACGAAAAAAGTTTATTAAAAAATAAATTATTTAAATCCATCAACTGAAATTGAAATAAAAAACTGTGGGTAATGGAGAAATTCCGAATACATATTTGAAAACACGATAAAAAACTGCATTATGTACAACTATTGGTACTCATGAGACAAAAATCATGTTGACCAGTGTAATTAGCAGGGACATGGAGATAAGAGCTAAACCTATAAACTTTCCATTTTAATCTCACGTTTCAGCACATCGGACACCAATTTAAAGTCATACTGCATTCTGTACTTACAAAGGAACTGTCATCCATTGCATGCCGAAACCTATCTTCAAATTTCTTCAGGGAAGCGTTGTGATGTGCAAATGACGTGTCCAAAAATTATCTGCCGTTTGTAACTGCAAGGCACTAAAATCCAGCCCCGAATCTCTGATTTAAGATACAGTACATGGAAGTAATACAACTCTAGAATTGTTAGATTGGATAACCCTCACTACCTGCCGTCCGCATCACTCCACTCAGATCTTACTAATACAGGGTGTCCATCCCTGGATTCTGGCTTCGATTTCTGTGGCCTTGATACATCAGAATGCATCTCTGGGAGAAATTTCGAGGTAGGTATTGACATGTAATTGTTGAGAGTTTCATTGTTAGCAAAGCTAATACAAAGGGGTTATCATTGATATTTTTGTTGTGGGATGAAAAAGGAAAATCAGTAATACAGTCTCTTTATTTGCTTTCCTTTAACTCGAGGAAAAGCGGGTTGCATAATTAACCTTACACAATTCATGGATAATGTTATTTTACGAACTCATTCTTGGCCAGCATACTGGATCCATCTGTATTTCCTACAAGAGGTTTCCACGCCCCTCTTCCATTCCCCATTCGTGCTACATGTGTTGCTCATAGCAGTCTACGAGACTTAACTGTTAATAATAATAATGATAATAATAATAATAATAATACTTTATTTATTCTGGCAGAGTTAAGGCCATAAGGCCCTCTCTTCCACTCAACCAGCACAAGTACAAATAAATATTCGACAAATATAGATATACACTATACTAATTATAAACAGTTAAAGATACAATAAATGTAGCAATGTAAATGTCATGTACAAACAACATTTTATAGGGTAATAACAACAAT
The DNA here is from genome assembly GCA_030220185.1 of Diploptera punctata. NCBI lineage: Eukaryota > Metazoa > Arthropoda > Insecta > Blattodea > Blaberidae > Diploptera > Diploptera punctata. The sequence goes on from JASPKZ010008203.1 coordinate 773,540, forward strand.
GATACGATAATAATAATAATAATAATAATAATAATAATAATAATAATAATAATATCTAGTTTCCCATAAAGATCATGTAGCTCTGTTATGTAGTCTTCTCTAATAATCTGTTCGTTCGTCTCTCTTTGGTCCAAAAATGTTCAAAAGAAATCTATTCTCAAATTCTTGTAATAGTTTCTTCTCCCTTAAAAGTAAGAGTCCATGTTTCACATTCATATAATATAACTGGAAGAATAACTGTTTCATGTATTTTATTTTTACTTTAACGAATATTAAGAGAGAATCCGAATAAGACAAAATGCTTAACAATATTAAAAGAATCAGTAAGATGCAAATTAGAAGTGGAAAGAAAAATTATAGAACAAGTATCTGAATTTAATTATTTAGGTGTATTAAAAACAAATACTAAAATTTTAATAAAAGAAGTAAAGAAAAAACTGATAAAGCAGCACAAGTATCAGGATATATGAAACATTTAATTTGGCGCAACAAACATATGTCAACAAAAAGCAAAAACAGCATATACAAAACGACAGTTCGACCTGTTATCGTATATGGAGCAGAAACTAGGGCTGTTACAACAAAAACTAAACAAATAATAAGCACATGTGAAATAAAGATCTTAAGAACTATTCAGGGGAAAACATTATTTGATAAAATACACAACACAGAAATTAGGGACAAATGTCATACTCAAGACATAACCAAATTTATTATAAATAGACGAAAATATTGGAAGGGTCGTATAGAAAGAATGAAAGATAACCGACTTGCAACAAGAGCTAAAGAAGGTAGACCAATGAACGGGAGAGGAACAAGAGGAAGACCAGCCAAGAGATGGACAGACAGTGAATACACAATGAATACGTCTTCCTCCGAGGAGTGGTTTACGGAAAAAAACAGGATGAAAATCCTACAAATTATGAATAAGAAGAAGAAGAGAAGAAGAATTTTAAGAAAAGTTGTGATGACAAGAGTCCATGTAAAGTTTAATAGCTTGCATTTCCAGAATTGAGCCTACATTGAATAATATAAAGTTACCACTTTTTGTTCATATCTAGAAATCGCGAGGTCTATACAACTTTATTTTAATTCAAGTTCTTAGAATCTGAGTAACTTTACTTGACAGATGTGAATCCGCCTTGAAATTACTCAATAAATCACAAGTACAAGAAGTTGAGTGAACAATTGTAATTGAGGTGTTTCGTATCCCGGGCTGTGCACTTTCAGTAAATATGCAAACACGAGTTGGTCTAATAAAAACTTTGTATTAAATAACACCAGAGTACGCTCTCCTCCAAATTGAGGGAAAATTTAAATGGACAAACGCAGAGCGGATGTACAAGACTTCTTCCGTGCCGTTACACCAACTTGCATTTTTTATTAACGCTCTAACTGGTGTTGTCGCATCCGACGCTTTTACGTTGTGCGTTGTTTTCTCATCCTGACGGCAAGTAGTTACATTCTCTCTTACTGCTAAAGTATTTTGTTCGTCAACGAAACAAGTTGGTAGCAACAGACTTTAAATATACGTACGTAAGTAGGCCTATGTTAAGTGGATCGGGGGAAGATGCCTAACAGTTTACTTTGATTAGAGCTCTTAGGTATCGTACATGCTTTTAAGCGTTTCATATTGAAATATATAATTCTATGAAGTAATTGAAATGGTATATTAGTAACAAACTGAAAAAATATTTTTATTATGTCCAATATAGGAAATCCTTTTTTACCTTACGGTATATCCATCCATAGTAATTCTGCCCGAGGGCAGGTTTTTCACTGCAATCATAGCATTTTCATGCTATGCTTTGCAGCTTTACTAGGGATTTATAGGTGTGGTCGCTTCCCGTTGCTTTCAACACCGGTGAAGGATGATGATGATAATTATTACGATGACGATGATGGCCGGATGATTTTCGGGGACCGTTGGGCCATAAGCTTCCTGACATTACTCTTACAGGTGAGGAAAAACTCCGAAAAACCTCACCCAGGTGCCTGTCCCGACCGGGAATTGAACGGGGGCCCGCTGCGTGACAAGGCAGCACGCTACCTCGAGACCACAGCGGTGGACTAACGGTATATAACGGTTATAATTATTAAACATAAAAAATAAATTAACATCAAACAGTAAAACAAAAAACAATTACTTACTTACTCACTGGCACTATCGAACCCGTAGGTTTTATGACCGCGCGGACATAAGCTCTCCATACATCCCTATCCTGAGCTATTGCTTTCCAATCATTCCCTGTATAATCTACTTCCCTCAAATCATACTTAATGTTGTTCTCCCACCTCATTCTTGGTCTACCAACTGGCCGTTTTCCTTCTGGCTTTCCTACAAGAAGTTTCCATGCACGTCTTTCATTACCCATACGCGCAACATGTCCTGCCCATCGCAGTCTACGAGACTTAACTGTTCTTTTTATATCTGGCTTTCTATAAAGACCATGTAGTTCATTGTTATGTAGTCTTCTCCATTCACCTGTCTGTTCATCTCTCTTTGGTCCCAAAATTTTCCTAACTACTTTATTCTCAAATACTCGTAATCTCCTTTCCTCCCTTAAAGTAAGAGTCCATGTTTCGCACCCATATAATATAACTGGTAGAATAATAGTTTTATATATTTTCAGTTTAACGTTTTTTGAAAGGAGTTGGGACATCAAGAGTCTCTGCAATGCATAATAGCATGCATTTCCAGACTTGAGCCTATGTTTAATTTCTTTGTGCATCTCATTCCTATTTGTGATTATTGTTCCTAGGTATTTTAATTCAGCCAATTCCTCAAAATTTCCCTCATTTGTCATTAGCTGTCCATTTCCATTATATACTGAATTTCTATGTGTGACCATATATTTAGTTTTACTGATATTTACTTCCAGTCCTAATTTCTTAGTGTTACTCAATAGTGTGTGCGTGTTGGCCTTTAGTATCTCCTCGCTATCGGCCAGTAGTACTCCATCATCAGCATAAACTAACAGCTTATTAATACAATTCAGATGTAAGCCTTCCTCATTCTCTAAAGATTTAATGACATGCTCTAGTACAAAATTAAATAGTAGAGGAGAAAGTGCATCTCCTTGCTTCAACCCATTTCTGGATTTCAAAAGTGTCTGATAACTGTTTGCCTACACGCACCCTACTCTTTGAGCCATTTAGACACATTCGTATAAGTCTAACTAACTTTTTAGGAATTCCGAACTCCAGCAGGATACTATATAACTTCTCCCTCTTAATTGAATCATATGCTTTTTGAAGTCAACATATAGTTGATGTACAGTACCATTATATTCCCATTTCTTTTCTAAGACAATTACATAACAATATTGTATTGTTATTAGGAATATGATAAAGAGGACTGGATTAGGCCTAATCTTTTTTATTAAAATACAAATACGTTTAAAGTTTGTAACAAACTGGAAGTATTAATGATTATGGTTATGTTAAGAATGAATTTATTTATTTTTTTGGCATTTTAGGTATCTTTCCCCGACCGTTAAGGGCAAGATGTCAACAGTAATTATCACATATACTAATGTGTTTATATTATTCGATCTTAGTTTTATTAAGTACAACGCTATAAATGATTCAAACTGATACTAAAAACGACTCATCTCAACGTAAACCCGCCCAAGTCTGTCCCCAGCCAGGTTGGAAAAGGGTGAAGGGGAGGAGTAACAAACTCGTTAAAAAAACTGGGTTCAGCTCGCCCGGTAAGGGCCCCTGTCTAGGTAACAGACACTGCTGCCTTGTAGGTGGAAGTTGGCTCGTCAATGACTGGGGGATGAAGACCTGGAAAACAAATAACCTGGTCCTCCAGGTTGAGGGTTGTAGCGATGGGCTAGCTCCCGGTCTTACATAAAAATCAGGCAATGCTAAAAGGTCCAAAGAATTGAAAATCGGACAGCAGACAGCAAGCAAAATTATTGACAACAGAGATCGATTTTTGGTGAAGGGTATTAAGAAAATCAAGAAAAGAGAAAATTGGGAACCAGAAAATCAGATAAATAATTAATGTTAAACGTATTACTATAGAAGTAATAAAAGAACGAATATTGAAATGGTACGGACATCTGTAGAGGATGGAGAATAATAGAATCCCCAATAATGATGCTGGATTGGAATCCTTAAGGCAGGAGGAGGATGGGAAAACCCAGGGAACAGTGGATTGGTTGAAGTGAGAAGAAACATGATCAGCAGAGACCTCAAAGAAGCCTAGAAGAATCCATTCTTAAAATATGTTAATGCCATTATTGTTTATAGTTTTGTACTTTTTCATTTAGATTAAATTTTGTTTAGTTCTTGCCTAATTGTTTCACTAGGAATGTGGTCTCTTAGAGTATATTCTGCAACGTATGTGAGGCACTTCATTTCTCATGTTTCTAGTAATCCTCTGTCTGTATACTACTTCTACGTCATATAATTAGGTCTTTTGACCTGTTTTCATAACACGTGAGATTTAGTGATTCTTCCCATCTAGAAAATGGGCGTCCAACACTTCTATGTCCTTTTTGCTTTGTACTTTAGTAATAGCTCAAGAGTTATATCTGTAGCCCTTCTTTGAACGTCTTCACGCCAGCCGTTTCCCATATTTCCAATTATATTTGTTAAATCAAATATATATATAGCCTATATATAAGTGTTTTCTAATATCTTCATTTATTTTTCTGCCCGAAATTGTCACACCTCCTACTAATCCCAAGAACTTAATTCCTGCAGTTTCTATTCGTCTTCTATTTGAACGATTAAGTGTCCAATTCTCACTTTCAAATGTAAAGATAGACACCGCCGTAATTTTGTAAAATTTTAATTATGTATTCCACAGTGTTTTATTTTTCAGTGTCCGTATTTATATTACCACACATTCTGTAAAATGTATTTTATTTAATATTAATATCTTCCTTCTGGCAGTATGATAAATTGCATCCCAGATAAATAAAATTGTTCACCTGTTATACTATACTGTCACTAATGCTAATTTTACAAGTCATAATTTCTTTCCCGTTGAAAGTCATTACTTTCGATTTACTCTCAGAAATTGTCATATTGAATTTCTTTGCTACTTGTACTTCCATGGATAAATTCTAGTTGTAAGATTTCAGCCTATGACGTCGCGAATATCCTTGTATTAGTAATTGCTAATATTAATCCCAAAACTAAACAATTACTAATTGGCGAATCACCCTGTAGAGAGTAAGAAAGTGACACGTTTTAGGACATTTATCTTGAGCGCTGGTTGCTGGATTCCGAGGCTGTCAGCTCGAAGAACAGAGCTCAAGTCATCATAACCCAAACTAGGGAGGGAGTGAGAGCTTTTTTTTTCTTCTCCAACGACAAACAAAACAAAAGGCAACAAATGCATTAAACATAAGACCAGTATGAAGCACTTACTAGCGCCTGTAGCATAGGCTACCCAAGAAACGCTCTGCTTCAAAAAAAAGAAAATGTTGATTCTCCAGTACACAATTCTCCGATAAATGTTCATTAAAATTTCCTGAACTCTTGCATCTATACTTTCGTAAAAATGTGTATACCTAATTATGTTTCTTCTTCTCTATCATAGTTTAACCTCTCACTGTAAAGATATAGTGCGTGAGATTTAAGCATGTGATTGACATTTGAAGACTACAAAGGAAAGAAAAAATAGTTTAAAAAAACTAAAACAACACGCTTTACTACAAAACCGAACTAAAAAATGAAAAACAATTTTAATTTCCAACACGCTTGGGATAAAATTAAAGTGGTCAACAAAAAATCATCTGCAACACATCTAGAATAAAACTAGAGTTATCTACAAAAAAATAATGTTACCACCAAAAGCGTGGGGTACTCTTTATCAATTAATATATTTGATAATAAATAGATATTGGCAAAAGTGAAGTATCTAAGAAGAAAACATAAAAATCACAAAAAGCATCCCACGCTTTTGATGGTATAATTATTTATTGTAGATAACTCTAGTTTTATTCTAAATGTGTTGGAGATGATTTTTTTGTTGGCCACTTTAATTTTATCCCAAGCGTGTTGGAAATTAAAATTATTTTTCATTTCTTAGTTCGGTTTTCTAATAAAGCGTGTTCTTTTAGTTTTTTTTTTAAACCATTACTTATTTTTTTAATTTTTAGTTTAATTGATTGTCATAAACCGGAATCCCATGAAAATTTAATTGCTTACGATATATTTAGTGTCTAGGCCGAATATATATATATATATATATATATATATATATATATATATATATATACATTTTTAAATTATTATTATCTAACATTATTATATTTTTTTAATATTTTAATATAGATAAATAGTTACATTTAATCGTATCCTTCTCAATTTTTTTGGATAAATTGCAATGTGGTAAGTTTACAAAATTGTCATTAATATTTTACAGAATAAGATAAAAATGTAAATATCTTTAAATTCGACACTACTGTAGTATGAGCTAAAAGTAATACTCTTCTAAAAAAATCCTCCGGGCCGGATTTGAATCTGCGACCTATGAATTACTGAAATGATATACCACTACAGTCCACCACTCTACCAACTGAGCTACCAGAGGATAAAATATTAATTTCTTACAACGATGGACTAAAAAATCGATAAGTCCACAACCCATTACATATTATATAAAATATATAATATATTATTTATGATATTATTGTATTGCCATTGGCCCTTTACAAGTATACAAAGTTTCGATTGGATCCAATGTTTTAAGTGTGTAAAAATCGTGTTGAAAAGATTCCATTACATAGACAGATACAGGTCAAGTTAATATAAAGCGTGTACAATCAAAGTCACATATTTCTCAATCTGAGCAATTTCCGATTCCGATTGAGGGTCTTTCCACTTTTCAAGCGGTTGCCCTTTTACCAGCCGGCTGCTGGCCCTTCACATCCACATGTGTCAATCACAGAGGTAGATGATCAACAGCCAGTGTAGGGGTGACATGTGGTTAGTATGTCGAGTCCCCCAGCCGTTATAGCTGGTTCCTCAACCTGGAGCCGCTACTTATTGTAGCTACCAAATTGCCTCACGATGCTGGGTGGGCACCGGTCCCATGCTGGCCGAAATACCATGAGAAAATTTCTTCCCCCATGGAGACTCGAACCAGCGCAAGTCCTGTAGCTCTGCGCCAAGGCTTCCTACCTTAACCACTCGGCTACGGCGTGGGACTAATCTGAGCAATTTGAAACTAAAATTAAAAACGCTCTTACAATGAAAGTATCGTGAAAATGAAATTGTATCAAACACTGTTTGCATAACAAGTTACACGGGGTATCTAAAAATAATTACGATATAAAGTTTTCCTTATACTTATTCAACTAAACATAATAGAACATTAATTTTCATTGATTTAGGCGTAGCAGCGCAACCGGGTATTAGCTAGTACCTTATACAGTGTTCTCCGCTGATGATCAAGTATTTATTGAGTGAGAATATAAAGACATGGAGTTTATGTTCAGAAAACTGATGGAAACGTACGATAAATGGTGTCTGTCAACATCTTATATGGGATAATATGTAAGCAGTAACAAAGGATTTAATATTGGAAAATTAGAGAGTCCTTAATAGTGAGTGTGAAGAATGAGCATTGCGGGTAAAAATGAATAAAGAAATTAGATATGAAAATTACATGAAGAAGATAATTAATAAAGCCAGGACAATAACTGCATGGTGACACATATATGACAATTTACCAGAGAAAATAAATACAAATATTTAATTCAATCATAAATAGTACTGTTTCATATGGGGCTGCAACATGGAAATTTAATAAAAATTTCAATTAAAACTCATGTCATCGGAAATGGAATTTTTCGACGATGTCAGAGAGATGTTTAACATTCTAGAAAAATAGATACAATTTAATTCGGAAAAAAATGAACGTTAATAATCCTGTATTGGATTACGTCATTTATAATATATTGAATTAGTACGGTCAAACACTATGTATGTTATAACAAAGGTTACAGTACACAGAAGGTTATTCTCAATGGTATCCACCAGAGAAAAGAAACAAAAAAGAATGAAAGATAAAAGAATGATAGAAAAAGTAATAATGGAATAAAGAATGAAAGAAAGAATTAAGGAAAATCGAATGAAAGAATATATAATGAAATATAAAGAGATGAAAGAAAAAAGAATGAATGAAAATTTAATGAATGAATGAATGAATGAATGAATGGATGATGGACGAAATAAAATAGGATAAAATAAAAAATGATGAACCCACTTCGAGGTGCATTTTGTACATTGTTCGTAGTCCCAAGGATGAAAGAAGAAATAAAATAAAAAAGAATGAATGAAGAAAGGAATGAAAAACGAAAGAAAAACGGAATAATTAAAAAGGAATGAAATAAAAAAGTTGAAAGCAAAGATAAAGAAAAAAGAAAAAATAATGAAAGAATAAAGAATGGAAGAAAACTAGAGAGAATGAAAATTATAATAAAGAAAACAGAATGGAAGAAAAAGGAATGATAGAAAAAAAGAACGAAAGGAAAGAATGAAAGGAAAATGAAAGAAAAAGAGAACGAAGCAAAAATAATGGGAGGGAAATAATGAAACAAAAAAAACTGAAAAAAATTCCAAGCGCGACAGGCCTAGAAATTCCTTGGCCTACCAGCTGGTTGCTGGCCTCACATCCACATGTGAATCACAGAGGTAGACGATCATCTAGGCAGTGTAGGGGTGACATGTTGTCATGATGTCGGGTCCCCCAGCCGTTAAATCTGCCTTCTCAAGCTGGAGTCGCTACTTATTGTAGCTACCCAAGTGCCTCACGATGCTGGGAGGGCACCGGTCCCATTTGGCCGAAATACCATTAGAAAATTTCTTCCCCCATGGGGACTCGAACCAGCGCAAGTCCCGTAGCTCTGCGCCAAGGCTTCTTGCTTTAACCACTAAGCTACGGGGAGGGACAAAAAAAACCTGGAGGAAAGAAATAATGATAGGGAAAAGGTTTGAAGAATAAGGAATTGAATAACAAATAATGTGAGAAAAAAATATTATCATTATTATCATTATTATTATTATTATTATTATTATTATTATTATTATTATTATTATTATTAGTATTATTATTATTATTATTATTATATTATTATTATTACTATTATTATTATTAACTAACTCACTGGCTCTATCGAACCCGTAGGTTCATGGCCGCACGGACATAAGCTCTCCATACATTTCTATCCTGAACCAATGTTTTCCAATCATCCCATGTATAATCTACTTCCCTCACATTATGGATAATGTTATTATCCCACCTCATTCTTGGTCTACCAACTGGGCGTTTTCCCTCTGGTTTTCCTACAAGAAGCTTCCATGCAAATCTTTCTTCCCCCATACGAGCCACATGTCCTACCCATCGCAGTCTACGAGACTTAACTGTTCTTATTATATCTGGTTTCTTATACATATCATGTAGCTCACTATTATGTATTTTTCTCCATTCGCCTGTCTGTTCATCACTGTTAGGTCCAACCATTTTCATTATTACTATTATTATTAATAAGGAGGGGATGAAGACCTCGAAACTCGTGGATGCAGGAAATAAGAACTGGAATGAGAGCAAGGGGACTGAAGGACATGGATTGGATGGAGAGAGACGAGTGGAGAAGAAAAATAAAACGTTAGGCACAGAAAGATGTGTAAATATTAAAATTCTGTATATAAATTAAATTATTATTATCTTCTTCTTCCTTCCAAGTATTAGGCCAAGGCCTGTTACGATCCTATAGAAAATTTTCCCTCCACCGTTTCATAGGACGGCCTAGAGATCTTCGTCCTCTTGGTATATAATTATTAACAGCTTTGGGGATCCAATTTGAACTCATTCTTTCAAGATGGTGTTTCCAATTTAGTTGGTACTGTTTAATATATTCCAAAAATGGTGTAGTCTTCAATTCTTTTAAGATACAGGCGTTCCTTTTCCGGTGTAACCCACTGTTCTGCGCATGAATCTCATTTCACAAGCCGTTATTCTGCTTTCATGTTGTCTTTTCAGTGTCCATGCTTCACTACCATAGGTCAACACTGGTCTAGCCAAAGTGTTATATAAACGCAATCTGGTGTTGCCTGGCTATAAGATGGCACCATCACTGCTCTTGCCTTCCTTTGGCCTGCAACCAATCGAAAGGACTATTATTATGCTTTCAAGTCTTATACGAGAATTTCCCAGAAGGATCAATAGGACGACCGAAGCATGAAAAAATAGTATTGTTATTATTATTATTATTTTATTATTATATTATTACTATTATATTATTACTATTACTATTAATTATTATTATTATCATTATTATTATTATCATTAATCATTATTATTAATCGGCCGCGGTGGACTAGTGGTTATGCTCCTTGCCTCTGGTCCCGAGGATTGCGGGTTCAAACCCGGCCGGGGTCGATGGATTTTTAGGACGGAAAAATCCAAGGAGCAAGTCCTCCGGGAGGGACTGTAAGCCGTGGGTCCCGAGTCTGAAGATTTTCAGGCTCGTAAAAGATCCTTAAGCCTGAATGAAAGGCATCTAAGCAAAATTTACCGAATGTTCCCGTCCTAGTACTACCTTGGTTTCCTAGATGCAGTATGAGGCGCAACGCTGACCACGGATCACTAAAATGACATCTATACGAAAACAAGTGTAACTAAATTAGTATGGTTCAAATTCTTCCCTGTAGGGGGAGAGCGCCTAAATCTCTGTTAAGAGAAACATGGGCTTATAAGATACAAGATTATTATTATTATTATTATTATTATTATTATTATTATTATTATTATTATTATTATTATACCAAGAACTCGTGGATGGAGAAATATGAACTGGAATGAGAACAAGAGGATTGGAGGAAATGGAGTGCGTGAATAGAGACGAGTGGAGAAGGAAAAATAAAACTTCAGGCACAGAAAGAAGTGTAAACATTGGAAATCTGTATATAAATAAAATTATTATTATTATTATTATTATTATTATTATTATTATTATTACTATTATTATTATTAACTAGCTAAACTAACAAACTCATTGGAACAATCGAACCAATAGGTTCATGGGCATGCGAACATAAGTTCTCCACACTTCCCTGTCCTGAGCTAATGTCTACAAATCATCACCTGTACAATCTATCTCCTTCAAAGCATGGTTAAAGTTATTCTCTCACCTCATTATTGGTGTACGAACTAGGCGTTTTCCCCTGCTTTTCCTACATGAAACCTCCATGCACCTCTTTTACTCCCCATTCGTGCCACATGTCCTGCCCATCGCTACCTTGAGACTTAACTCTACTTATTGCATATGGTTTTCTAGATATTCCCGTAGCCCACTGTTGTCTTTTTTATTTACCTGCGTTATTATCATATTATTATTAATAATAATAATCATCATCATCATCCGGTATCATGGCAGCTGTCGCCGTCTTCCGGAAACCAAACACCATTCCTCTCTGTCCATCCATTGATCTTACTCCAATCCTCTGATTTTCATAGCCCCTTGTACACCTTCTATCCATGTTTTCTTCGGTCTTCCTCCTTTCCATTGGGATCCATTCCATAACAATTTTAGGCAATCTTTGCTCTGGCATTCTTTGACATGGCCGTGCCACTGTAATCTTTTCTTTTCTATAATGTCTATGATGTCCGGCTCCTCTTGTACACCCATAATTTGCCTTATTCCTTTATTTCGTATTCTATCCATTCTAGATTTTCCAGCTGATCTTCTTAAAACATCCATTTCTGTACTTAAAATTCTTTTCATTTCCCTGGTAGGAATTTGCCAAACTTCAGTACCACATGTTAAAATGCTCTGAATTATGGTTTGATATACTTTTAATTTTCTATTTTTTGTAATATTTTCGCTCCACCAAACAGAGTTTAAAGCATTTATTGCTTGTTTTGTTTGTGCGATTATATTTTTAATTTCCACTGTGTTATCGCCTGAATGGTCTAATTTTGTTCCTATATAAGTTCATTCAATATATAAATATTTTAAAATACCGGTAACTGTATTTAAGTAATGGTTTTTGAGTAAAGAGCTTAATTGTATTCGTTAAATAGTCCTAACAAATGCCACTCGTTATATTACTTTATTGAAAAACAAATGTTCATATTTAAAATGCATGTTTATTAATTGTCTGTCACAAAATATTGGCTTACATAAACTGATTTGGCTTTCCCTGTTCGCATAACTAATACTTGTGTAAATAGAAATCACTTAGCATTGTGATTGTCATTCTGCGTGTAGTGGGCTATAAAATATCAGTAATTAAATTAGAAACTTGGGTACAGTCGCAATCCGCCGGCATCACTACAAAAATTCACAAACCAGTCAATTTTCAATAGAAAATCGTTACTTGAATGTGAGAAAATAACAGATGTAAATAGGGCTGTTCTCAATGTATGAAATCCACGGCTAAAACACATCAACCGGGAGGAGCTCATGACATATTTTAAAATATATGTGTGTGTAGAATTCAATCAGTGATTTGATGTTTCTAATAAAAATCTAACACTCTCTCTCCCCCCCTCTCTCTCTCTCACCCACACCCAACCACACACTGATGCACACACCACACATTATCACACATAATTGCATCTAACACACACACGCACGCACACGTACAAGCACAAACATAAACAATCTCTCTCACACACTCATTATCTCTCTCACTACTCCTCTCTCTCTCTCTCCTCTCTCTCTCTTCTCTCTCTCTCTCTCTCACACACACACACACACACACATATATATATATACAAACATAAACATACACACTCTATCTCTCTATCTCGCTCTCTTTCTCTCTCACGCACAAACACTCACTTCACATTTCTTTCTCTCTCCCTCACACACTATATTTCTCTCTCACTCTCTCTCTTTACCTTTCTCTCTCACACACACACATACAAACAAACATGCACACTCTCTATCTCTCTTTCTCACTCTCTTTCTCTCTCACGCAATCGCATACACTCACTTCACATTTCTTTCTCTCTCACACACACTGTATTTCTCTCTCACTCACATTCTACTACCTCCCTCTCTTACCGCACTCTTTCTCTATCTCTTTCTCCTCCAACACACTCACTATCAAATCCCAAACACGACTTCAAAAAATCACTATCTCTCTCACTCTCATACACCCCGCACACACCATGCGCTTAAATATCTCTCAGGAACTCACACCCACACACATTACATTATATATATATATATATATATATATATATATATATACACATACACACACAAACACAGACATAAACGTACACACACACTATCTCTCATTTTCTCTCTCTGACGCAACTCGCATACACTCACTTCACATTTCGTTCTCTCACACACACACTATATTTCGCTCTAACTCTCTCTCTCTCACCTCCCCCCCTCTCTCTCTCCTCTCTCTCCCCCTGTTCTTTCTCTCCCACACACACACTATTCTCACTCACTCTCATACACCAGCACACACAGCACTAAAAATATCTCTCAGGACACACACAAAACACATTATCTCTGACTCTGACAACAATCCACTATGTACTCACACTTTACACACAAACTCACTCTCTCCTAACAAACCCCCTCTCGCTTCTTACGCACACACCACTCATTATCTTCTCCACCGCCCACACACTTACTCACGTACCTCACACACTTCTCAACTCTCCTCTCTCTCTCTCTCTCTTCTCTCTCTCTCCTCTCTGCTCCCTCGCTCTCTAGCTCCTCTCTCTGCTCTCTCTTCCCTCTCTCTACTACTCTACACACGCCTGCCGGAGACACAGCACACACACACCACACATCACAAACACTCACTCTTAATTCTCTCTCTCTCTTCTCTCTCTCTCTCTCTCTCACACACACACACCACACACCCACTCTCACGTTATATGCGTTTGAATGATAAAACTGGACAGATTACACCAATAATCCTATTCTACCACACCTCTTGATCCAACTCCTCCTTTCAAAATCTCGTTATCACAAATTGTATAACTGAAAATAGCAGCTATTATTATTTATTATTATTATTATTATTATTATTATTATTATTATTATTATTATTATTATTATTATTATTTTACTAAAATGTTTATGTTGGTGAAGAAAGCGTAGAGCTCAAAGGTGTAGGTATAGGCAATTGCTGATGAAGTAATATTACTAGAAGTGATCGAAGAGACAATAAAGGCCACCACACACATTTTATTGAAAACAGTAAGAAGTTCAGACTGGAATCAAACATCAACAAAAATAAATATTTGACTATCCATGGGAATGTATCATATAATAGAAATGGAAAGCTAATTACAAATATGGGAAATTTTTAAGAAGTGGTTAATTTAAAAACCTAGGAACAATTATAATTACAGACAGGAATGAGGTGTAGAATGAAATTAAACATAAGCTCAATTCTAGAAAGGCATGCTTTTTTGCAATTACAGCGAATAATTTTATCCCAACTTCTGAAAAAAATGTTAAACTGAAAGCACATTTAAAAAGGCATTTGCTCAGGATAGGGATGTATGGAGAGCTTATGTCCGTGCGGCCATGAACCTACGGGTTCGATAGTGGCCAGTGAGTAAGTAAGTAAGAAAGTACATAAAATTGTTTGTTATTCTTCCAGATATATTGATGGCAAAGTGCACTCATACTTTAAGAAGAATTTGAGAAAAAAATTCTTAATCTAAGAAAAACCTTTGGAAAAAAAGGGACGAACAGACAGGTGAATAAAGTAGTCTTCAGAACAGTGAGGTAGATGTTATTTGCGAGAATCCAGAAGGGAAAAAAACAAGTCTCGTAGACAGCGAGTGACAAGACATGTGGCAAAAAATGGAAATGAAGTAAGGACACATAAACTCGTACGAAAACTTGAGGTAAAGCGCGAGTAGGTACAAGAAGTATGAGGTGGGAGAATATCATTATCTATTAAATAAGGGAGGTAGATTATACAGGGATGTTGGAAAACTTTACCTCAAGAATAGGATGTATGGAGAGCTTATGTCCGGCGGTGATGAAGCTACGAGTTATATAGTGCCACTGTAAGATCCATGCGGCGTAGAGCATGTAAAAGTACAAACAAGGTAAGAGGAGGAGAACAAGTTTACAACTAGGAAAAACTCAAAATCCATGGCAACTATAAATCTGTGATCGTTTGTTCAGATTTAAGTTTTACAATAGACAGATCTAGATTTTCAATTTTACATATAATTCTATTAAAAGTAATTAATTACACTGGTCAACGTGATTTCTGCCTAACGAGTACCAATGGTTGTACTTAATGCAGTTTTTTTATCGTATTTTCAAATATGTATTCGAAATTTCTCCATCAACAAGAGGTTTTTTATTTCAATTTCAATTAATGGATTTAAATAATTATTTTTTTAATAAACCTAGATTTCCTCCCGGAAAATCTTCGCGCAGTGAGCGATGAGCACGGGGAACACTTTCATCAGGATATTTCAGGTATGGAAAATAGATATCAAGGTAAATGGAATATGCTGGCCGATTATTGTTGGACCATCAAGAGGGATGCTCCACAGGCGAAATATAGCAGAAAATCGTCATTTCTTACCTTCTAGGTGAGTTCGAATATTGTGTAGTTACGAATGTATAAAATGTTAAAGTGTTTGAAATTATAAATGCCTGTCTCTCGGAAAACTTGCGTGATGGAGAAAACCCGATATCATATTTGATTTCAGGAGAATCACATATTTTTCTTTCTGAGACAAAAAAAATGTTTATTTTTTGTTGCTCAGTGTTATCGGTAATTCACTGGTACTATCGAACCCGTAGGATCATGGTCGCGCGGACATAAGCTCTCCACACACCACTATCCTGGGGTAATTGTTTTCTAATTATCTCATGTATAATATACTTCCTTCAAATAGTGGTTGCTGTTATTCTTCCACCTCATTCTTGGTCTGGCAACTGGGCATTTACCCATTTATTTTCCTACAAGAAGTTTCCATGCCCCTCTTTCATTCCCCATTCGTGCCACATGTCCTGCCCGTCGCAGTCTACGATAATTAAATTCTCGACTAAACTTTGCAATATCTTACATGACTTTTTTAATTATTTCATAAACTCCTGTCAAATTTTATTCTTAAGGTTTCAATTTTTTCAAATTATTTCCCACCATTTACAACGATTTTTACATGTTTTCTAACGATTATTAATATATATTTTTTGCGATATTGAACTATGCTCCAGCCACTGATTTCCGGCTCTGACGTTTTCATGACGGTGTTGCCGATATAAATATTCAGTGGGAGGGGCCGCTTTATATATGCCGTTAGCACAAATACAGTTGACAACATCTCAGCAATTTCAAACTTTACTAGCGCGCTATAGCTGCGTCAAGAGCAGTGATTGGTTGTGGCAGACGTTCACTTCCACTTCAACCATTTCCTTATTGGCAGTAGAGGGCAGGTTCTCCCTTTACCTCTCGTATAACCTAAACTTAAGTGCCTGAGATCCAGCGGCTGAGGTATACATGAAGACGTGGCAGCCATATTGATTTTAACGAATATTCTGTGTTCCAGTGCAGCCAACACGTAGTCTGTACTAATTAACTTACACTAAATAAAATCAGCGTGCATTCTTTCACAGGTTAGAGTACTTAAATTGCGTTAGGTTAGCATTTAGGTTCGTTGGCAACGCGAGTTCATATATCATGCATATACTGGCTGCATCCCGTGATTCCAATGTGTAAACCGCTTCGCATTTGTTGGCGCATGCGCATGATGTATAGTTGGAACATAAAAACTTTTTTCTTCTCATACGTTGCAAAGTATTTCCAACTTTTCATATTACTTCTCTTCTCATAAGAATAATTACCATTTCAATAATAAAGATATTTTAAAAAATAATCCAGATTCATTATTAAAGTATAAAATTATTAAATATTCACCTGAAAGGTCCGTCTCCTCAACTTTACTGGTTATTTAACTGTAGCGCTTTGGGGACTTGTCCCATCATCGGCAGGATTCAAAACTGGTGTTTGACTGAAGATATGGTAGAGGAGGTTACATATACTGGGTTCGTTTTCGTTTATCAGATGGTCGTTTTGTGAACTGCTTTACTGGGTTCTTTTTCGTTTATCAGTTGCTTGAAAGCAGTTCACAACAACGACCATCTGATAAACGAAAACGAACCCAGTATGTGTAACCCCCTCTACCAGATCTTCAGTGAAACACCAGTTTTGAACCCTGCCGACGATGAGACAAATCCCGAAAGCGCTACAGTTAAGTAACTAGTAAAGTTGAGGAGACGGACCTTTCAGGTGAATATTCCATAATTGAATACTTTAATTTTGAATAAATACCTCAATGGAACATATCATGAATCTTATAAACGTTGACAGATTCATTATGCTTTTCTATTTTTCTGATAGTCTTCTAAACTTAAAAAAAAATAAACATCATAGTACCTTTCGCTAATAAACTTTTTTAATTTACTACAGAGTATTTTGTACTTTCTTGCGAGCATTTGTTCAAGCTTTATAAAATACACATTTACATACAAGAAATAGCAGCCCAGTTTCTCTGCTGGAGCTTATAAAGGACAAAATAAAACTTGCAGCAGTTTTCTGCGAATCTGACAAATTTTGGGCGTTTTATCACTTTAAGCGCGGAGTTGTGGTGATGGATGACACCTTCCGCTTTCTTTTTTTCAGAATACGATTTAAAGTATGCAGCAGCAATTTTTCATTCCTACATTACAGAGGCGCACATCCTATAGTTCTTCAACAGTGAAGCTACCAATATATCCCTTGTTTCTATCCCAGGGACAAAACATTCATTTCCCTTCAGACTTTCAAGTTAGCAGTTTAAGTTTAGCTGTTTAAAAGCTTTAATACTTTTCCATCATTAAATTATTTCTTCTCAAAAAACAAAATATATGGGCATGTGTGAAAAACATTTTTATATTACTGTATATGGATGCAAACATGGACTCTTACTTTAAGGAAGGAAAGAAGATTACGAGTATTTGAGAATAAAGTTCTTAGGAAATTTTTTGGGCCAAAGAGAGATGAACAGACAGGTGAATTGAGAAAACTACATAATAATGAGCTAGATTATACATGTTGACTACATTATTATTATAAAGCATTATTATTAGTATTATTATTATTATTAATTTTATTATTATTATTATTATTTATTATTATTATTATTATTATTATTATTATTATTATTATTATTATTTATTATTATTATTATTATTATTATTATTATTATTATTATTATTATTATTATTATTATTATTATTATTATTATTATTATTATTATTATTATGTAATAGGAAGTCAGATATAATAAGAAAAGTTAAGTCTCGTAAACTGCGACGGACAGGATATGTGACACGTATGGAGGATAAAAGGGGTACATGGAAGCTTCTTGTAGGAATACCAGAGGGAAAACTCCTAGTTGGTAGGGCCAAGAATGAGGTGGGAGAATAACATTATCCATGATTTGAGGGAAGTAGATTATACAGAGGATGATAGGAAAACATTAGCTCAGGATGTGGATGTATGGAGAGCTTATGTCCGCGCGACCATGAACCTACGGATTCGATAGAGCCAGTGAGCTAGTTAGTTAGTTAGTGTATGAAATATTTACAAAGAATTAAAACAGAATTAGATGGAATAATTATAGAAAAATGTTTCTGAATTCAGACCCTTAGAAGCCAAGAGATATTATAAGTAACAAAAGGTCAGATTTGCCCTTATTTATGTATTAAAACGTTTAGAGTTCATAATAATAAAACTGAAGGAGGAATATGAGAAATGGAGATTAAATATACTTTTATTTCAGTATAATTACTTTAATAATCCCCATGTAGACAAATTCCTGTGTTTACCAATTTCCGCGACTTCAAACTCCTCAGCATCGCTAATAAAACATACGCCATTCACTTGAGTGCCAGGGATAAGACTGCGCATTCAGACCTTCAAGGAAGTCAATTGTTCAAAATGGCCAAAATCTGATGTGACACTAAGCTACGATAACCGAAGCCATAGATTAAACAGAAACTAAAATGATTTATTGCAAGTTTTACTATAAATAATAATAATAATAATAATAATAATCATCATCATCATAGTACATTCACGAATTTAGGCCATTTGTTGACCTGTTTCGGCCTCAAGAGAAACACCATCCAGAAGTCTTTTGAGTGGACGTCCTGTTTCTTCTTCTTCCTGCAGGTTGATATCTTAACATTAGTTTGGGTATTAATAATAATAATAATATATAATAATAATAATAATAATAATAATAATAATACTGTTTTATTTATTCTGGCTGAGTTAAGGCCATAAGGCCTTCTCTTCCACTCAGCCAGCACAAATACAAATAAATATTTGACAAATATTGATATACAATATACTAATTATAAACAGTTAAAGATACATTAAATATAGCAAAGTAAATTTCATGTACAAACATTTTATACGATATTAACAATAATAATAATAATAATAATAATAATAGTATAAATATGATAGATCATACGAGAAACACCAATTAATATATATATACCTCACAGTGGGTAATGATGAAGTCGAGGTTATAGCAAATATGTATTTAGATTTCTTTTAAAAGATGCCAGTGTCCGGCAGCCCCTTATTTCTTGTGGTAGGGAATTCCAGTTGCGAGAAGTGGAGATAGTATATGACATGGAGTGATGTGATGTCCTATGTTGCGGTATATTAAGTAAGAGACTATATTGTGATCGTGTATTTAAGTTATGGTTTGAGGATAGATACTGGAAACGAGGTGATAAATAATATTGGTAGACGACGTATGTAAGATCTTAAATAAGAGAATTAGACAGTGCGATTTTCTTCTCTCTTAAGATGTAGCCATGACAATTCGTGGAATAATGGAGAAATGTGATCGTATTTTCGGACATTAAATATGAATCTGATACACATATTATGGACACGCTGCAGTTTGTCCGACAATCCGTCACTTATGTCAGTTAGTAGAACGTCACAATAATCAAATGCGGCATCACTAAGGTTTGTATTAAAATTCTTTTAAGAGCTGTAGAAAGGACATTTTTGAGTCTGTGCCTTGAAATATTCTAACAAAGCTAGATTTTGCACTAGTGAAAAATGCTCGCATAGAATAAAATTGCAATAATAGACGAGAAAAGACGCTTAAAGTAATACACAAAGCATCCCTTCGCAGTCCTGATATCCCACTATATATGTGTCATGATTTTTATGTTTTTTACGTTTTATTTTTAGAGACTTTACATTTACCAATATCTGTTTATTATAAAATATGTTAATTGATATAGAGCACCCCACGCTTTTGATGGTAAAATTATTGTTCTTGTAGATAACTCTAGTTTTATTCTAGATGTGTTAGAGATGATTTTTTTGTTGACTACTTTAACTTTATTCCAAGCGTGTTGGAAATTAAAATTATTTTTCATTTTTTTAGTTCGGTTTCCTAATAAAGCGTGTTATTTTAGATTTTTTAAACTATTATTTATTTTTTATTTTTTAGTTTTAATATTTTACAGAATAAGATAAAAATGTAAATACCTTTAAATTTGATACTATTGTAGTATGAGCTAAAAGTAATACTCTACTAAAAAAATTCCTCCGGGCCGGATTTGAACCAACGACCTATGGATTACTGAAATTATATATCACTACAGTCCACCGCTCTACCAACTGAGCTCTTACAACGATTGAGTAAGAAGTTGATAAGTCCGCAAACTATTATAACGGTTTTTATTATTTTGATTTTCTGCTGATTCTGGCCAGGATTTTAGAAACATTTATGAAATTATTGTATTGTCATTGGTCCTTTACAAGCATACAAAGTTTCAAGTCGATTCAATGATTTTAAGCGGGTGAAAATCGCGCTGAAAAATTCCGTGACATAGATAGATACAGGTGAAGCTAATATAAAGCGTGTAATAAAAGGATAACAAATGTACAGCAGCTTCCGTCTTTACGATATTTTTTTTATAATTTCTCTTAGAATACAGCTCTATCTCCCATATTTAACCCTTAAATTCGTAATGTATCCTTTTAGATACATCGGTTGGTTTAGTTAATTTAATATTTTAGATAAATCAGAAGGAAACGAACAAAAATAAACCACATAAATGTGTGTCTAATTACACAATATACCTAATAATAATAGTTATACAAGATTCCGTTTTCACTGCGGTCCGCCACATTCAGATATCTAACAGAAGAAATTTGTGTTTTGCCAATTTAAGGGTTAACCTCGTGAGTATAGACAGTAAGACGAAAACATCTTGAGAACATTAATAAGTTGTCATACGTGTTATAGTCATTAAGTTTCGAGACTGAAAGCAAAGTAGCGCTGTGATGCACTATAGCGCATAGGTGACACCGTGGTATGGTACCTTGTCAGTTAGCCTCTCGACCCTGCAAGAGACAGTTAAGCGCATGCACTGCAAGCAGAACTACGGTCTTCGTTGTGACGATGATTTGAATGCGCATGTCACAATAAGAGTAACATCACGTTCTGTCAGAAATTAGGCAAAACCGCTGCCGAAACGTTTCAAATGATGCAGCAAGATTACGGTGAGTACGCATTGAGTTTGCAGTGTTGTGCTTAGGTGGCGCCGACGTTTTTTGCAAGGAAGAAACAGTTTGGAAGATGATGTGCGTAGTGGCCGGCCACAAATAATTCGAACTGAACGCAAGATGGAAGAAGTAGTAACGTTGATACGTGCTAACCGCTCCCAATCAGTAGACGATCTGGCAGCAGAGGTAGGAGTCAGCCATTGTACTTGCAACAAAATTCTGTCTGATGACCTGAACATGTCTCGTGTTATCCAGCACAGTGTGCCACGAATCCTGTCACAAGACCAACGTCATGATCGCATGACGATTTATGGTGAATTCATCAGTAGTTCTGACGATGGTCCAACGTTTCTCAACCGGATAAAAACTGGAGACCAAAACATGGTGAAAAGGCAAGTTGATGCTTCAACTGTTTTTTGATTCAAATGGAATTGTTCACATGGAATTCATATCAGAAGGTGCAACTGTAAACAAAACCCGCTACAGAGAGATCCTTGTCCCTTCATGCGATTCAATTCGGTGTAAGCGACCTGAGCTTTTGCGTACAAAGAATTGGCTGTTTCTACATGTCAACGCCCCCGCACATCGTTCTGTCCTTGTCCAAGAAGAACTTGCAAGGCAACAGGTGACAGTTTTGCCATACCCTCCGTAATCATTTGATCTTGCGCCATGCAATTTTCTTTTTTCTCTTTCCTCGCATGAAAGTATTCCTACATGGACGTATATTTCATTTTTCTGAAGAGGTCATGACTGCCACAAGAGAAGCCAATACGGGACCTTCCTGCCAACATCTTTCAGCGGTGCATCCAGCAGTTATACCAACGTTGGCAAAAGTGCATAACGGCCAACGGCGACTATTTTGAGGGAGGATATGTTCTGTTTGCGTGTACGCCGAGTTATCAGCATCTTGTGAGACATCTAGATTCTTGTGGTTGCCTACCTTCCAGGCGTAAAGTCTCAGAACACATTGACTGTAGTAGTATTAGTTACGTTATGTAGAAATCAGTTATAATAAAATAACGCATTTTACTCATTAACAAGGCTATAATAAAGACTATAGCGAGTAAATAGGCATATTATTGAAGCCAATTTCCTAAAATAGTTACAATTTTATTCGTTAAATTGACTTTTTCTTTATTTTCAATTTTCGTTATTTCTCTAAAGTATTACTATTATTATCATTATTATGTTCACCGCTGTGGTCTCGAGGTACCGAGCTGCCTTGTTATGCAGCGGGCCCGGGTTCGATTCCCGGTCGGGACAGGCTCCTGGGTGAGGTTTTTCGAGGTTTTTCTTCACCTGTAAGACAAAAGTCAGGAAGCTTAGGGTCCAACGGTCCCCGAAAATCAACCGACCATCATTATCATCATCATCCTTCACCGGTATAGAAAGCAACTGGAAGCTACAACACCTATAATTCCCTAGAAAAGCTGCAAAGCATATCATGAAAATGCTAGGATTGCAGTGAAAGACCTATCCTCGGTCAGAATTACGATGGACGGATGTATTATTATTATTATTATTATTATTATTATTATTATTATTATTATTACCACTAACTAACTCACTGGCACTATCAAACCCGTATGTTTATGGCCGCGCTGACATAAGCTCTCCATATATTCCTATCCTGAACTAATGTTTCTAATCATTCCCTGTATAATCTACTTTATTCAAATCATAGTTAATATTATTCTCCTACCTCATTCTTGGTCTACCAACTGGGCGTTTTCCCTCTAGTTTTCCTACAAGAACCTTCCATGTACGTCTTTCATTCCCCATTCGTGCCACGTGTCCTGCCCATCGCAGTCTACGAGACCTAACTGTTCTTATTATATCTGGCTTCCTATAAAGGCCATGTAATTCACTGTTATGTAGTTTTCTCCATTCACCTGTATGTTCATCTCTCTTTGGTCCAAAAATTTTCCTATGAATTTATTCACAAATACTTATAATCTCCTTTCCTGCCTTAAATAAGAGTCCATGTTTCGCATCCACATAATATAACTGAGAGAATAATAGTTTTAAAACCTTTAACATTTAGGCCTATTCCCCTCTAAAAAATCAACTTAACATTATATAATGAAATAGATCTAAATGTTAGATGTTTTTCAAGTCACATATGAAATTTTTTATTTACCCTCATGTAGCTTCTAATATCGATTATCAACATTTTAAAGCAGCGAATTGAGTTTAATTTTTTAATTTATTAGCTCCTGTTTTAATATCGCGGAATTAGCAGACCACTATCATGGATTTAGGAACATATAACGTATTTTGGAATCCTTATCTTGGAGGAAAAAAAGAGCCATTTGGAGACAACTGTACATCGGTTTGGCGTGAATTCGATAAATAATCTCGTGGAAGATTCATACTATGTTCCTGTATTCATATTTTGTCACTATTATCTAAAATTTTACATTTGCACAAAAAAGTAGAAAAATATATCACCGAATTAGGCAATCTTTTCATATAGGAATGCATCACATGGTGGGATAGGGAGATCGAGAAAATCAAAGCACAATCCGATTCTTGTAAAACTAATTTTTTAACTTTTCGTCAACATCTCTCACGTTAAAACTAAGATTTATGGAACATGAAATACTATTTATAATTCCCCAAAATTCTGATATACTGATATATGTATTATAGTTTTTAATACTTACAGTTCTGAAAATTCACAGCTCTGTAAGGTCAGTGGGTCAATAACATGGCATTCCAGTGAAGAGATGAGATGAATACCAGTACTTCTCATTCAGAGATGGGTCGAGCTCTAAGTTAGTTCTGTAACCCAAAGAAAATGTGTAACGGTACTGGGAATATCAAACATAGATTTCAAGAATAAAATATAAATTATTCATATTTATCAATAAATTAGAGTAAGAAGTAACAATATAAGGCTCTTCGTAGTAAATAAGGTAAAACCGGAATCATCTTATCTCATAAATTGTTGTGTTTTATTTGAACATGTTTCGATTCACCATGTATACCATCATCAGCTTTCCCAGACTGGATAGTTTGCAATTTATCTTATCTATAGTCAGTGCTGCAATGTTTGTGTGATCCGAGTACATATATAACTTCCACCCCAACAGAGGAAGTTGGGGTAATGTGGACCCTTCGGTTTGAGGGGACCCTGTTAATATCTTCTTTAATTGGTGCTGCCCTCGAATATAAAATATTTTAACTTCTTCCCCTCGTGAACTTTGACGTGTTCAAGGCCAGTTTCTTTCATTCTTTGTGTAAAGAATGATTTATTTGTGATATTTATGGAACTGACCGTTTTAAAAGTTTTTCAAGCTAAGAATTAATTTTTAATATCTGCTATTGAATATTACTACATATAGTAGATGCTGTTTTAATATACTGGTGGATTTGGTTTGACATTATGTGGCATGGCGACAGTATAAAATAATTAAACATTCCAAAGGAATTCGGTTAATGTGGATCCTCCACGAGGCGGTTAAAGTGGACATGGGGCCCCTTTACATGAATACGTATGTTTTATCAATAAGGGTGCTATATGAAAAAGTCACACACTTAATTAATTTTATTTAATTGCCTTGTAATTTTACCTAAACCCGAACGCCGTCGCTATCTGCAGATGAATGACGTATGAATGTTATAATCGAAGATATGTTTTTTAAATATCAACGCTTTTTAATTACGATCAGTCAAATACTTTCAGATTAATCTGTGCCTGACTGTATAAATTAATAGAGTAAATAAACTTAAAATTCTGTAAAGTATTTGGTCCACTTTACCCGAATATGGAGGTTTAAGTAGACCTTCCTTGTAATGTATTTTTTTTTATAAATTATGAAGATGTTTACAAATTTGAATAAAATAGCAATATTATTTCATAGTTATCCACTAATGTTTAATCACTGTAATTAAACAAAATTCATATCCCTTAATTAAAAGAAGAAAAACAAATTCAAAACAGGGGTCTCATTCCTCTACTAACAACAATATTAAATACAGTAGAGAATTTTGCGTATTCTATTCCTACAGTGACAAAGTGAAGTTTCTATATTTTCCCTTCACATTTGTTTTCATCACGAAATCAGTGAATGTTGGGTAGTGTAAATATAAATAATTGAGACATAAATCATTAATTTACTATTAATTTATCCCCGACAGAAGCGGGAGATTTAAATTCTTATTGCGATTTTTTCGCATAAGCAGCACGAAAGCTGTAGATATCCGGACAAAGGTTCCTATTCATGCCCAAAAAAAGTTTGTAATGGGAATTTCCGAACACCCTGTATTAGTATATCAACATGTTCAATTTTTAATTGAGTTAACAGATTCAAATATCAGTCCCAAATTAATTACACTGAGCAACAAAAAATAAACTTTTTTGTCTCAGAAAGAAAAATATGTGATTCTGATAGTATTTTTTCTCCTGAAATCAAATATGATATCCGTTTTTCTTCATCACGCAAGGTTTCCGAGAGACAGGAATTTATAATTCCAAACGCTTCAATATTTTCTACATTCGTAATTACACAATATTCGAACATTCGGACTCACCTAGAAAGTAAGAAATGACGATTTTCTGCTATATTTCGCCTGTGGAGCATCCCTCATGATTGTCAAACAACAATCGGCCAGCATATTAGAATTCAATTTGCCTTGATATCTCTTTTCTATAGCTGAAATATCCTGACTTAGCTCATTTGGTTTTATTTTACAATGTACAAATGGAAGAAAATACTTTTATTAAAAAATAAGTTTTTAAATCCATTAATTCAAATTGAAATAAAAAAATTGTGGGTGAAGGAGAAATTCCGAATACATATTTGAAAACACGATAAAGAAACTGTATTAAGTACTACTCTTGGTACTCATGAGACAAAAATCATGTTGACCAGTGTTATGGTTCGTCTTACTCATCTAGGCATGCACTAGGTTGTAATTTCAACACCAATAGCCATTCAATATAATTTCGTTAAACCTAAATCAGTGAACTCTTAGAGCAGACGTTTATAATCTGCTGGATACAAAAATTGTTGCTGAAACGATGTGCCCTTTGACGTTAAAGCGTCTATAATTATTAATAGACGAATTGTAAAACCATTAATCACAAAACATTAAATGCACTCACAAGGGAACCATAAACCACTGCATGCACAAACCTACTTTGAAATTTCTTCTAGGGAAGTG
The DNA here is from genome assembly GCA_030220185.1 of Diploptera punctata. NCBI lineage: Eukaryota > Metazoa > Arthropoda > Insecta > Blattodea > Blaberidae > Diploptera > Diploptera punctata. Next base: position 800,282 of record JASPKZ010008203.1, read on the forward strand.
TTGTGTTGTACCAAGGGTGTAACAAAAAAAATCTGTCGTTCTTTTAACTGCAAGGCACTAAAATCCAACGCCAAATTTCTCATTTAAACTAATACAACTCCTGTATTGACAGATTAGATAACCCTGACTACCTGCCGTTCGCGCCGCGTTCCGCTTCAATCCACTCCCCTGTTACTCGAGCAATGTCAGTACTAATAACACTCTTGTCAAATTCCGTTGAGGTGAATAGTCATAAAAGTATAATTAAAATGTACCTGTTGGCAGGTGCCGTCGTCCTCAACTTTGTTAAAATGATGTATATAAAATATTAACTGGTGGCCTTTCGGAAGTTAACTTTCATCATCAGCAGGATGGGCTTCTGCAACTCGTTGTTGTTTACAACTATGTAGACTCCATGTGTCTTTAGCAGCAACTGACTTGTTTTTGATGATCTCGTACATTGGGTTATTTAACTGGGGCGCGTTCTCATTGAGAAGTAAGGTGTTGCTTATTTCTTTTATAATTTCGAGGTCTTCATATATATTTATCTTTGCCGGAATGTTTTCTCTGTGAATTATCGTAAGAGTATTTTCTATTGTGTTCATTTGGTGACGGTGTTAATGAGATGTACAGTGGGTTGCCATTTCTGGATTCTGGCTTCGATTTCTGTGCCTTGCAGTTAAAAATGGAAGAGGTTTTTAGACACGGATTTATACATCACAACGCTTCTCTGGAAGAGATTTCAAGATAGTTTTCAACATGCAACGGTTGACTGTTCCCTTCTCAGAAACATTTCCATGTTATAAATGTAATATTTCTATTTCCACAACAATGTAAGCAATATGCTCTTACCAACATTAATTTCATAGCAATTACAGACGTAGGCCTAACAGCGTTTTAATTAAAAATTTCCGCTGTCAGGTGAACTCCATTTAAATGAATCAACTGGTAAAAATGTTATTACAGAATATTTGCAGTTTTCAGTCCAATGGCCATACTCTCAGTTCAGTTCACTAATGAACGTATATTCAATAGTCGAATTTCAGCAGTAAGTGAAGTGATACAAAACAAATTATTGTCCAGTTAAAAGAAAAAGGTATTAAGTCCAAAAATAGTTTTGTGACTATTACACTCATGCCCCAAATGGGAGTCAATGACCAATCACATTTCAATGATTTTTTATTTACAACCAATCAGAGTCGTGTTTCGCCTAAAATTTACTAACTAAAGTTTATCATAATAAAGAAAGCACCTCCTTTTTAACATTCTCAATAATGCATTATTTTACAGTGACTGACCCTCCAAGAAATACGGTTACCAGATTGCATATATAGTGCATGAATGTCAGCAGAAAGCGCATGCGATACATAATATAAAAACATTTGTAACAATTAATTATACCACAAAAAAAAGAAACCACTGTTTGCATTTTCTTAAACGAATTATTTTCCAGGAAAAGACGTTGCAGAAAAATATAATTGACATATTTACATCATTGGACATCAAATTAATTAATACTTATAACGTTGGTTATAAATTTATCCACTAGGGTGCATTCTTATAACACTGCGATCCTTTGGCAATAAATAATATTATGATCAGGTTGCAGTGATGAACAAAAGAAGCAAATGAAGCGTACCAATCGTTTCTCATTTGTTTTCAAACATCGCCGTTTACATTACATATATAAATATTTTAAAATAACTATATTTAAATAATGATTTGTGAGTAAACAGCTTAATTTTATTCGTTAAATAGTCCTAACAAATGCCACTCTTGATTTCCAAATTCTCTAGATAAATTCACTCAGGCATTACGTATGATAAATAAACTTATAATCTGAATATGGGTATTCCTATAGGAGTACAAATACTATATTCATTTATTGTTGGCAGATGATCAAATAATTTTTGCATGAGATGAAGATGATATTAGATATATGACAAATAAAATAATGGAAGAATAAGAATATACAAAATGTGGATTGAATATACATTTACAGAAAACTGAATATATGTGTTTGTGAAAGGACGTGGATGACCTCATGCTTGAAACAGGGAAAAATAACAAAAATGTGAATTTTTAAATATCTTGGGTCAGTACAGTAATTGCATGTTTAGGTACATGTGGAAGAGATGACCGTAAAATTAGTTTTCTATATCTTATTATATTTCTTTTGTTTTTTATATAGGCCCCTACATTAGACAGGGACGATCTACCAACAATTTAATTTATCTTGCTAGAATACATTTTATTATTAGTTTTAGTCTTAATCTTAACTACACTGCTCAAAACAATTAGAGGAACACTTGTAATAAATTGAATAAGTAATTGTTTTTTAAAGCTGTGATGCTGAACGTTGGACAATATGTAAATTGAATTATTAATTTTATCATTGGATACAAATTTTAAAGATCCATGGCCTAAATACAGAGAAATTACCTCAAATAACAAATATAGAGATTTTTTTTTATTTTGGAAGGCACTGGCCACTTCTAATTGGTAAGCTTCCTGATGCTGCTATAGTGACGAATGTTGATTATTGCCTTGTTTATTGAAGTCTCTGACAAAATCAGGCATTTAAATGAGTTTTGAAGTGTATCATGCTCTACATCTTTTACGACAAGGTCAATCTCTGCGACAAGTGGCTAGAGAGCTTGGGGTTTCTCCTTCCGTGGTGTCCAGGTTACGCAACAGGCACAGAGAGACAGGTCAGTATTGTAGAAGACGTGGCCAGGGCCGTAAATTTAAAACAAGCCCCCAGGATGACAGATACGTTGTTCTTTCTGCTCTTCGACAGCGTACAAAAACTGCAAAAGACCTGCAGAATGACCTTCATATGGCTTCCGAAATCCGGGTTTCAGACCAAACCATAAGGAACAGATTAAGGAAAGAGAATATTTGTCCAAAAAGGCCCGTTAAAAAACCACGCTTAACAAATGGGCATAAGGCAGCAAGACGTACGTATGCTTAAAATCATGGTGATTGGAACCTGAAACAGTGGGAGTCTGTGCTCTTCTCGGACGAATCCAGGTATCGTCTTACACGCTGTGATGGTCGATTGAGGGTGTGGAGACGGCCAGGAGAAAGATTTTCTGCAGAGGCTGTACAGGAAATTGATAGATTCGGAGGAGGTTCCATAATGGTGTGCGCCGGAGTTATGTACAACAATCGTATGGACCTTGTACTTGTTTCCCAGCGACTGAATGCTGTCCGGTATATCGAGCACGTTCTGGAAGAGCTTGTAGTAGCTGTTGCCATTGGAGTAGGCCCTGGATTTCTGTTTATGCAGGATGATGCCAGGGCACATTCTGCGGCTGTCACCAGGGATTTCCTGAGGATGAATGAAATTGAGATAATGGAGTGGCCAGCGGTCAGCCCAGACCTCAACCCTATTGAACACTTGTGGGATCTTCTAGACAGGAAGGTCAGGAACCGACAACAAGCTCCACAAACTCTGCAGCAACTTGGAGATGCTCTGAAGGAAGAATGGGAGAATATCCCGCAAGAGGAAATCCAGAATCTTATTGGGAGCATGCCACGAAGGTGCCAAACTGTCATCGAATGTCGTGGAGGCCATACACGATAGTAACTCTATATAACGAGTGTTTAACTTTGAAAAATAAGCACAAGATTCAATTGCTTACATAGCGGAATTATTTGAAGAGTTAATTGTCAGCGTTATTCATTGGTTTTTACTGACATGAGCAATAAATAAATAAATAAATAACCACAAATAATGTACTGTATTAATTTCATGTTTGTACCTGTATCCAATGAAAAAATATTTGCATATTTCATAGTGTTCCTCTAATTTTTTTGAGCAGTGTATCATTAACTGGTTGTATTATAGATCGTAATATAATATATATTATCTTAGAGTTCAATTCTTCATTTAGTATTTAATATTAGAAGTAATTATGATTGTTATATTCTGAATTGACATATGTTTATCCTGGTGAGTGGAAGAGAAGGCCACATGGCCTTAACTCCACCAGGCTAAATCAATAAAGAAAAATAAATAAAAAATAAATATACAAACTAAAATTGCAATGGCAAAAAAATGCAAGTAAGACATTACAAGGAATAATTTGGAACAAAAATATTACAAAGGAAACTGAATTGAAAATTTGTAAGAGCATAATACAAAATAATTTGTCGTATGGCAGTGAAACTTGGTCTTTGACGGAATTAGAAAGAATAACATTAGAACAGTTGAAATTGATTATCTTAAGAAGAAGCCTTAAGAAAACAAGACAGGATAAAATAAGAAATTAATTCCTTTGGAGAGAAATTAAAGTCACCACATCTGTTTTTAAGAGGTTGAAAATCAAATATATGGTATGGTCATGTACAGAGAATGGAAGATGAAAGATGGTCAAAAATACGCGTATATATACCAATGGTCACCCCCTGGAAGAAACAAACGTGGCAGACCAAATACACTGCTCAAAAAAAATAGGGGATATTGTAGAATAACCTATTAAGACTATGTTTTCTGGAATAGTATTAGATGCAATCACTTTCTATTACTCCAAGATAATGTAAACAAGAGTTTGAAGTTGTTACGTAACCTCGGTACCACACCAGAGGTCAGTGTACGTACTGTTGATGTGAAAGGGTGGTGTGGGGGTGAATGTATTGTTGCTGTTTTTAAATCCAGTCCAGTTTTCAGTTAGTGAATGACTTGCCTTAGGGACAGTAATGCCTCGACAACGTGATTCACCTGAACCAATGGCTTGGAGGGCCATAGTAAGGATGGAAGCTGGACAGACACAACAATAGGTGGCACAAGCCATTGGGGTGTCTCAAAGCGTGATTTCCAGACTTTGGAATCGTTTTCAAAGAACAGATACTGTTCACAGAAGAGCCGGACAAGGTCGACCACGGGCAACAACAGCAAGGGATGACCATTACCTCTTGTTAACAGCCCGTCGGAATAGACAGCAGAATGCAACTCAACTGCGAAATACACTCCAAACAGCAACAGGGCGCAGGGTGTCAACTCTAACTGTCCGTAATCGACTGCATGGATGTGGTCTCCATGCCCGTAGGCCCATGGTGTGTACCAGGTTAACTCCGCAACACCGTAGAGATCGCAGAAACTGGGCGGAGGAACATCGTGGGTGGAGGCATGCCGAATGGAGATCAGTTCTTTTTTCTGATGAGTCGCGATTAAACTTGGAATATGATAGTCGGCGTATATTCATCTGGAGGGAGAAAGGGACACGAAACAATCCAGCTTTTGTACGTGAAAGATCCCCATATCGTGGCGGTGGATTGATGGTTTGGGCAGGAGTCAGTAGTGGTGGACGTACGGACCTCTACGTCTTCCAAGGTGGTAATTTGACTGCGGTGAGGTATAGAGATGAGATTCTCCGACCTTTTGTCGTGCCTTATGCTGGTGCCATAGGTGATTCTTTTCTTTTTATGGACGATAATGCACGATCCCACAGAGCTGGCTTGGTGGACGACATGCTGGAAGTGGAGGGTATCGAGCGTATGCAATGGCCAGCTTCCTCCCCGGACTTAAATCCGATTGAGCATGTGTGGGATGCATTAGACAGGCGCATTGCAGGCAGACCAGCACCTCCCACAACTGTTCCAAAGCTGGACATTGCTCTTATGGAAGAGTGGCCACGTATCCCCCAAGAACTCATTGCTAACCTCATTGCATCAATGCCACACAGGTGTGAGGCAGTGCTGGCCGTTCGAGGAGACCATACACCACACTAAAGACACATTTTCACCCATGTTAATGTTGCTTTGTTTGTTTGCCATATTCCTAATCAGGATCTCATTGACATCTGGTGTGGTACAGAGGTTACGTAATGACTTCAAACTCTTGTTTACGTTCTTTTGGAGTAATAGAAAGTGATTGCATCTAATACTGTTCCTAAAAACATAGTCTTAATAGGTTATTCTACAATATCCCCTAATTTTTTTTGAGCAGTGTATATAAATATTTTAAAATAACTATATTTAAATAATGATTTGTGAGTAAACAGCTTAATTTTATTCGTTAAATAGTCCTAACAAATGCCACTCTTTATTTCCAAATTCACAATAAACCTGGTTTCCAATAAAGATCATTTAGCTCAGTATTTTGTAGTATTCTCCATTCGCCTGTCTGTTGATTTGTTTGATTCAAACATTTTCCTCAATACTTTATTATCAAATGGTTGTAATTTTTCTCCTCCCTTAAAGTAAGAGTTAATGTTTCGCATCCATACAGGCCTAATATCACTGCGAGAAAAACAGTTTTATATGTTTTCAATTTAACGTTTTTTTTATAGAAGTTGGGATGACAAGAGTCCCTATAATACATAATAGCATACATTTCCAGAATTGACCATATGTTTAATTTCTTTGTGCATCTCATTCCTATTTGTAATTATTGTTCCTATTTATTATAATTCAGTCACACCTTCATTTTTTTTCTCATTTGTCATTAACTAACTGTCAATTTACATTATGTGCTGAACAGCAGGTAAATTAATACCGTGGTGATTATATATAAGTTCGTAATATACACCATTGTTAGTGTAAGCAGACTATACCATGTATCCGGAGCAATAGGCATTATCAGCTTGCCGTCAGTCTTGACAATGCTGAGTCAGTTTCTCGCACTTTGTAAACAAAATATGTTCATTTGTTCGTAATTTCACATCTCGATACTATTTCCTCGTAGTCTGGTAATGAACCATTATAGTATATTACGTTAAAAGAATGTAAGGCAATCTTTTAAGCTTTGGTTGAAATGCTTACAGACGAATACGTCATGAAATTCTTCCATCTGTGTATCGTACTATATTTTACTTCATGCGGTGGACTAGTGGTTATGCTCCTTGCCTCTGGTCCCAAGGGTCGCGGGTTCAAACCCGGCCGGGGACGATGGATTTTTTAGGACGGAAAAATCCAAGGAGCAAGTCCTCCGGGAGGGACTTTAAGCCGTGGGTCCCGAGTCTGAAGATTTTCAGGCTCGTAAAAAATCCTTAAGCCTGAATGAAAAGGCCTCTAAGCAAAATTTACCGAATTTTCCCGTCCTAGTACTACCTTGGTTTCCTGGATGTCAGCATGAGGCGGAACGCTGACCACGTACCACTCAAAATGGCATCTATACGAAAACAAGTGTAACTAAATTAGTATGGTTCAAATTCTTCCCTGTAGGGAGAGAGCGCCTAAATTCCTGTAAAGGGAAAACATAGGCTTACAATACAAAAAATTGTATTTCTAACTTTCAATTAAATTGATAATGTTCTGAAAATCACGCGTACTATTATGATGCTTATATCGTAACCGCCATTTAGAAAGTCATCCAGGGCTAGTGGAACCTACATCGAACCCTTCAAGTGCAGGACGATGTAAACAACACTTGTATGGACGAGCGACGGGAGCAACAGAAACACAACGTCAAGACTAGACCAGATAGAGTTATGTGCTGCAAAAATAGAATAATACAGCAGACATTTACAATCGTACAATAAAGTAACTAAGTTCCTTTATCGCGGTTCCCTTATTCGAGTTTTCATTATTCGCGGGTTAAAAAATTGCGATACATTTCCTGTATTCGCGGGTAAAAATATATTTATTCGCGGATGCAGTCGGTATATTTGAAGGATTAGTATCCTTTATAAACGCATCGGCAACTTTGTTTTTATTGAATGCACGTGCCAAGGCAGTTTTCACAAAGAATGATTCAAATCAAATGGACAAATTAATATCAAAATAAAATAAACCTTATTGTCACTAAGCCTAAAGTTCGTTATTAAAAGCCACCGCCGCTGCATTTCACGTGCCGATATGTCCGTTGGTAAATGCCGCCCTCTCCAAGATTGGTGTTTTATTGTTTCAACTTGTCATTCGTTGCAATAATTTTGATTGAATAACACGCGTCTCTTCTGATTTGTTGCCCATTTATAATGTCGAGTAAAAGGAAAATTGTTCAAAATCTCTCATTAATTTACTTTATTTTGAAAATTTTTATTTTATTTTGGAACCTTGGAACGTATCCCCTATATACCCATACACATTACCATTCCATATTCGTGGTTTCTGTATTCGGGGCATATTTGCGGAAAATATCCCCCGCGAATATGGAGATGTTAATATTGGGCCAAGATGTTTGTATACATTTAAAATCAGTTGCATAAATAATAAATAAAGAAGCGTTATTTTATATAGTGACAAAGATATATAAATATATGCGTTAGCAGTAAATAAAGAATTATTGTTATCATAAACAATGCCACGAGTAATTTCCAAATTCTCATGATAAATTCACGACTCACGAAGTGAGGAATGAATTTATCTAGAGAATTTGGAAATCAAGAGTGGCATTTGTTAGGACTATTTAACGAATAAAATTAAGCTGTTTACTCACAAATCATTATTTAACTATAGTTATTTTAAAATATTTATATGTTTAATGTAAACGGCGATGTTTGAAAACAAATGAGAAACGATTGGTACGCTTCATTTCCTTCCTTTCTTCATCACTTCAACCAGATCATAATATTTATTGCCAAAGGATCACAATATTGTAAGGATGCACCCTAGTGGAGAAATTTATAACCAACGTTATAGGTATTAATTAATTTGATGTCCTATGATGCAAATATGTCAATTATATTTTTCTGCAACGTCATTTCCTGGAAAATAATTATTTTAAGAATGTGCAAACAGTGTTTCCTGTTTTTTGTGGTATAATCAATTATTACAAATGTCTTTATATTATCTATCGCATGCGATTTCTGCTGACATTCATGCACTATATATACAATCTGGTAGCCGTATTTCTTTGAGTGTCAGTCACTGCAAAATAATGCTATGACCTATTCAGAATGTTAAAAAGGAGGTAATTTCTTTATTATGATATACTTTAGTTGGTAAATTTTAGGCGAAACACGACTGTGTTTGGCTGTAAATAAAAATAATGAAATGTGATTGGTCATTGACTCCTATTTGGGGCATGAGTTAAATAGTCATTTTCAATTACCTATGATTTTCTTATACAACTTCAGCTGTAAACCTGTTTTTCTCAATACTATAAAGCTTATACTTACGCCCCTTTGTTCCTAACCGCCTCAATTGATAAATTAATAAGTTAGCGATCATAGAGAATAATTTATTAAGCCAAAAATCCAAAATCAGTTAAGTACGCTGTGATTATCTCCCAAGCGAAGAAGACCAATATTTTCGAACTTACAAAGATGTGGGTTACTTAAAATAGTGCAAGCTCTCAGTTATAGAAGCGCTTCTCTAAAAAGTTGCGATTTTATACTTGTGACCACAGATTTATTCCGAGACATTTCATTTCGTTTCACTAGAATAGGCCTGTTGAACAGATTCGAAATATCTTGCTTCCGCTCCCCACCACTCAGCACTGCAGGTATTAGTGAGTAAAAAGTCTTGGCTTCTTCAAGTTCAACTGCAAGTCCGAAATGAATTTTCAACACTCCGGTGGTTTCTTCCCCCCCCCTCAAGGATAGTAAACTGCATTACTTAATATGTAAAAGGCAATTGAAATTATTTACATTATCACTATTCATGATAAAATTATGTTGAGGTATTTTTTCCCAAAATTAAAATAATAATTTTATATTATAAAATGGAGAGCTAATTACAAATGTGGGACATTTTGAGTAAGTGGCTGAATTCAAATACCTAGGAATAATAATCACTAAGGGGCAGATTCTTACGACATGTAATATTTTTACCAAAGCCTATATTCTAAGCTTCAAGTAAGAAAAAACATTTATACTCTAGATGCCTTATTATTAAGATTAAGTGGTTTTATTGGGTCTTAAAAGTCGTATTTCTCACTTTTTCAGATCTTTGGTCATACTTCTGCTTATTTCTATGATAAAATCATATTTTGGTCACATTTTGGTTTTTTTATCAGCCTGGTCATCAGGCGATTGGAAATAACCAATATTTTATCTGTATAAAAATCGTCAGTTTCACAGTTCACTTGTTTCGAAGGTTTCTGTTAACAGGTAGCAAACGTTTGCACTGGCCAATGGAAGACACACTTGAATGTTTTCTATCCTCATCCTTATCAGCCCTAATATTTGGGCGTCAGGTTTTCTGCTGTTGGTCCCTCCACTTTAACCATCAACAACCTCCACCAAGCCCTCTGAAATGGTCCCTGTACATTTCTATGGAGACCTCATTTTAATTCGATTCAATTTGCACCATCCTAAAAGGTTATGTTCTGAGAGTGTAAAAATTAAGGATTATTGGAGAGGTTTGGGAGAAGAGTTTTTAGCACTGCTGGGTTGAGACTTTTAATATAGAATGGGTAAAGGAAATTGCTTCAATTATTAAGTTTTAATATTTTTGTCTTTTTTAAGGGTCATATTTAAACTTTTCTTTAGGTCATAATTTCATGCACCTTGTTCCATTTTTTAGAGCTATAGAAATTCGCACCCTGTCATAATCACAAATAGAAATTTAGATGCACCATCAATTCTAATCTATTCTTCAATTCTGCACATGCATGCAGGGACTTCTTGTTCATCCCCAACTCCTTTCTCAAAAAAAGTTGAACTGAAAATATGTAAAACTGTCATTCTACCAGAATAGATGTGGAAAATAGAGTCCTACTTTAAGGGAGAAAAGGAGATTACTAGTACTTGAGAAAATATTAGCTCAGGATATGGATGTATGGAGAACATATATCCGCGTGACCATGAACCACTGATTATGGAAGTGCCAATGACATTAGATATTGACTGATCTTTTTGCTAATAAATTGCCTTTTTATGTCATTTTGCATATACAAATTATATTTATTAAATAAAGACGAATTTTCTCAATGCAAACACGATTAACTGTTTCCTTTTATATCGCGGGCCGTACTTCCGGCAACCAAATTAGGACTTTTCTTTCGAATTTCATTAACCATCAAATGTCCCTCTCTTATATACAGATTTTTTTTTTTCCTGATCCTACTATCTTCCATTTTTCATTATAGACATACACACTTTATCATGACTATTTTATGCCAGTGTGCCACCTGTGAATATTCGATCGACAACATGCGATTAGTAGAGTCATGATTTCAATGTGACTACACGCATTCCCGCTACAGCAGATTGCCAAAATCTTTACTCACATATAAGGAGATTCTATCCCAGGAGTCCACTTACATTAGTGGGCAAGTTTGGATGAGAAAGTGGGCAAGTTGGAGCTAGATGATCAAGTTATTGTTAGTTTGGGCAAGTTAGGGTGAGAAAATGGGCGAGTTATTACACCAGATTAGTTTAGCGTTCGCTTGTTTGTTAGCAGTTTTTTTTGATAAGTTGGCTACACTGTCTGAGCAATGACTTTTACATATTTTACAATGCAAATATGATGATTTTAGGTTAATTTGAACTCAAATTCCCAATTCATTTCAAGACATTTCTCATATTTTTTGAGAAAAAATCAATAAATATATTTCTCTCAGGCAATTACACTGGCAAATGATTTTTGTCTCATGAGTACCAATAGTTGTACTTAATGCAGTTTTTTATCGTGTTTTCAAATATGTATTCGGAATTTCTCCATCACCCACAGTTTTTTTTTATTTCATTTCAATTAATGGATTTAAATAATTATTTTTTAATAAACTTTTTCGTCCATTTGTCCATTGTAAAATAAAACGGGAAACACTTTCGTCGGGAGATTTCAGCTATGGAAAAAAGATATTAAGGCAAATGGAATCCTAATATGCTGGCCGATTATTGTTGTACAATCAAGAGGGATGCTCCACAGGCGAAATATAGCAAAAAATCGTAATTTCTTACTTTCTAGGTGAGTCCGAATGTTCGAATATTGTGTAGTTACGAATGTAGAAAATATCAAAGTGTTTGAAATTATAAATGCCTGTCTCTCGGAAACCTTGCGTGATGAACATAAACCGATATCATATTTGAATCCAGGAGAAAAAAATACTATTAGAATCACATATTTGTTCCTTCTGAGACAAATTTTTTTTTTTTTGTTGCTCAGTGTTATTGACATGCTGCAACAATAAATTGTGTTTTTTTTCGGTTTTTATTATAATTTATGTAGGTGGCACGGTGACATAGAACCCCATTACGTTAAATGAAATGAATGTGTGCCACACCATATATGAAGTTAAAACATCCCAATATAATGGAATAAATAATATTTTAATTCTAAATATCGTGTACTGAAAACACAAATATGAGGTAACAGAGTTGTTTGTACACTTGAAACTTGTAAAAGTACTTGATGCACGGTCTGCTTTGTTTATATCGTTTATGTGGGCTAGAACTGTGCGAGCGACTTGTCTTGGTATTGGTGTGCAATAATTGTTTACTATTTTCTTCAGGGGAGAACAAAATATAACAGAGGAAATAACCTAGTTATAATAATATATTTATTAAACACAATTTGTACATCAAATTAAATTTAGCTTTTTACCAGTCTTTAATTAAATTGTTTAGAGGCAGAGTCCTGTTTTTACACTTCGCTAGATGATATTTTGGACATGGATAGTTGCATAATTTACAGATGCAGTCCTCCTTGGGTTCATGGTACATGTTGTTCAGGCATATATTCCCATGAAATCCATGGGCTGCGAAACGTGTGTACAGGTGTCGAAGTTCGAAATTCGGTTGCTTCCAGGTTTCTGTTTTCATTGCGTCTGTTTCCATAATTTCTGTCGGTATCGACTGGGCGGCTTTGTTTCTGTCTCTCCTCGATGACGATTCTGTATGCTTGCGTTTCCGGTAGTCTGAAACAGTGTCTGATATCTTCGATGAAGAAGGATTCCTGGGCTATTGTATAGGCATAACTATTTCTTGTATATTTTGAAATTGACAGTGCTCTTTTGAGAAACCTTGAAGTCAGACGTTATCGTCTTTTTCGCTCCCAAAGGCAGGGGGCAACACTGCCACAGTAATGGTACCATTAGCAACAACAACATTAAGCATATCAAAACAATGATTTGGAACGTAGAAGGGCTTAAGTCAGTAATCGACATGACCCCCCTACTCACTTTCCAAGAGAATTACGTACTACTCTTCACAGAAACATTCAGCTTAGAAGAAATATGCATAAATGGCTTCTACGGGATTCACTCCCCTGCAAAGAAAGGAGACAGAGGCCGCCCCTCAGGAGGATTGAGCTGCTTCATAAAGCCACCACCTCCAACCCATCAGTTCAATAGCTCGTACAGTTAATACCCTAGTAGTAGTCACTGGGAAATGAATATAGTAGGAGCATACTTCACGCCCAAGACCGAACCGGAAGACATCGTCGACGAACTAGGAAAAGCACTGGAGAACACAGAAAACGACAGGCCCACCTTGTTAGCAGGAGATTTAAAACTGTCGCATAGACAAATGGGCGCAAGAACTCAAGCGGTCACAGATTTTCTCCTCGACCACGAGCTAAGACTGCTAAATAGAGAGAAGGACTATACATACATAGCACCAAATGGAAGAAGTACAATCGATTTGGTATTCACCAATATACAAGACCAAGCACGGGTGAAAGTGGAAAAAGTAGCAACTAGAAAACACCTTCCAGTCTTAACTGAGTTCCAAATAAGAACTGAAACACAGGAACAAGAAGATAAAAGCCTCCCACAAAAAGTTTCAAGGTACATAGACGAGGTAAGCTGGCAAACAAATAAAGTGAAGCTGCCGTCAGTAATGCATATGGCGAGGCAGGGAAATCTGGACGGAGCAACAGAAACCTTAAATGACATAATTATACATGCCACCACTCCAACTGACTAGACATAAACGTACTGCAAAACCATGGTTCGATGAAGAGTGTTACAACATGAGACAAAGAACACTACTCCTACTCCATACTGCCAGGGAATATGGAGGCTACGCTCTAAAGGAATATGCTGAAGAACGTATGAAATATAAAATACTACTGAAGGAAAAGAAGTTAAAGTATGACACCTCCAAAGAACAGGAACTAATAGCCAAGGTAGAAATGAAACCTCACAAAATCTTAAGGTCTTCAAAGAAACAGAAATCAAGCCCTCTCGTAAACATGAAACAATGGGAAGATCACTTCAGTAACCTCCTGGGAGCAAAGGACAACACGTCAAACTGCTTCACAAAACTCACACCGCATGCGGCAAACATACATGACATGAACCCAATTACAACAGAAGAAGTCAGCCAACTCATAAGAAACGAGAAAAATAACAAAGCAGCCGGTCCGGACGGGATATTTCCTGAACATCTTAAGGAAACACTTCAAGACTTGTTAGAACCGCTAACCTGTCTGTTCAATGAATGCCTAAAAGATAATTCAATCCCACAACAATGGAGAAATTCGATTATAACTGTCATCTACAAAGGGAAAGGAAGGAAAGAAAAACCCGAACTCCTACAGGGGAATTGCCCTGGAAAATGTTATGTTCAAACTCTTCTCGAAGATCCTGCTAAGACGTGTGGAACAACAACTACGTGCCAGTATACATCAGAATCAATATGGCTTCACCCCGGGTAGATCTACACTGCATGCTGTCCAAGAACTCATACAAGAAATAATAACGACCTTAGCTCAACCTGCTACACCATTGTATGTGATATACATAGATTATTCCAAGGCATTCGACAGTATTGACAGGAAAATCCTCATCCAGAAGCTAGAGAACATACTAGCAGCTCAAGCAACGAATTAGGAACAATTTAAATCAATCCTTACCACAAACTACCTGACAATCAGTGATGGTATATCGATGTCGAGAAGTGTTACTCAAACAAGGGGGGTCCTACAAGGAGACCCGATGAGTCCCGTACTCTTTAATGTAATGACGTCAGACATCGGAGAGCTATAGACACAAGAAATGTTAAGCTACTCATGTACGCAGACGACATGATCATCCTCTCTAGGAATCAAGGAGCTCTCCAAACCAGCCATGGAGAACATTAGGATATGGGCACTTGAAAACTCGATGGAGATAAACAGCGCCAAGACAAAGGCAATGAAATTCAGAAAAGGAGGAAGGCTGGCTAATAAGGACCATCTTATATGCGGAAGTGAAACCCTAGAATTCGTATCAAGCTACAAATATTTGGGGGTCACCTTACAAACAACTGGAACCGCTTTCTCACTTCATATACAGGATCGAGCAACAGCTGCAACGAAAGCCATGTACGATATCCGAAAACTCCAAAGACTATCCCTCTCAACTGCAATGAAACTCTTCAACCTTAAAGTAATGCCGGCCGCAACATACGGAATACAGCTTATATGGAATTACTTGACAGTGAAAAATCTTAAGAAACTGGAGAATAACCTAGTTATGATATGAAGAAGGTGTTGGTAAATTTAGCCTTCAGAGGATTTTCTTTTCGCGACTATTTAACTCATGTCCTAAAATGGTAGTCAATGACCAATCACGTTTCAATGAATTTTGTTTTATAACCAGTGAAAGTCGTCTTTCACCTCGCTCTTTATCGATTTAGCTTTATCAGCTCCTGCTTTTGTGATAAAGAAAGCTCCTCGTTTTTAATATACTGAACAGGTCAGAGCATTATTTTTCTCCAACAAATACATTGAATATAGCAACTAATGAACAAATTCCTTGATTTTATGAGTTGTTAACTAAAAAAATAAATTAATAACATATAATGTCCATTACAATATATAGTTTGATGTGTTTAATTATTTCTCCACTAGGCTGCATTCTTACAATACTTGGTAATAAATAATATGATCAAGTTGCAGTGAATGAACATAACCTCACAGTTCTGTTTTTTTTAAACATCACCGCTTATATTAGGCCTTAAATATATCAATATCTTAAAATACCGGTAACTATATTTAAATAATAACTTTTGAGCAAACAGGTTAATTTTATTCGTTAAATAGTCCTAACAAATGCCACTCTTGATTTCCAATATATCATGAATGTATCGATAATTTCGAAATCACTCGTGGCATCACTTATGACTGTTAAACTCATGCCCCAAATGGGAGTCCCAATAACGTTTCAACTAATTCTATTTTACAACCAATCACAGTCGTGTTTCATCTGATATTTATCAATTAAGTTTATCATATTAAAACATCGTCCTTTTTAATATTCTTAACAGGTCAAACACTATTTTGCAGTGACTGACTCTCTAAGAAATACGTTGAATTTAGCATTTTATATATTAAGATGTAAGAATCATGGAATGCACGTAGCTCCCAGAATGTATATATAGTGCACGAACGTAACCAGATAACGCTTGCGAGATATAACAGAAAAACATTTGTAGTAATTGATTATACCACAATAAAAAAACCACTGTTTGCACTTTCTTAAACGTATTATTTCCCAGATTTTAACGTTCCAGAAAAATATAACTGGCATATTTACATCATAGGACATCAAAAATTAATTAGTAACCTATACTTTTGGTTATAAACAGTTTGATGTGTTCATTTTTTCTCCACTAGGGCGCATTCGTACAATATTGCGATCCTTTAGCAATAAACGATATGATCTGGTTGCAGTGATGAACAAACGAAACATAATAAACGCATCACATTTGTTTTCAAACATAGCCGTTTACATTAAATATATAAGTATTTAAAGTAAAAGTAAAAGTAAAGTAAAGTGATCCCACAACAGACCCGGAGGTCCTTGGGGTAGTAGGAGGTTAGGGCTCCCACTTTTTCTAGACAATCGGCACTTTATGTCAGCCGGGTTGTCAGCCCTGCGTGACGGCCGCCTTTACCCCCAGAACAAGCGTCTGGTACTCATTTACGTTAGAGGCTGAGTCGACCCCCGGGGCCATAGTGCCGCCAGAGGGTTTGGGTCAGTTTAAAAATCCTGACCCCAACGGGACTTGAACCCTCGACCCTCTGGCTTGTAGCTCAGTGCCTTAACCACTACGCTACGGCGTGCCCCATATAAGTATTTAATATAACTATATTTAAATAATGATTTGTGAGTAAACAGCTTAATTTTATTCGTTAAATAGTCTTAATAAATGCCACTCATGATTTTCAAATTATCTAGTTAAATTCACTCCTCACTTCGTGACATCGTGCATTTATCGATAATTTGGAAATCACTCGTGACATTACTTATGATAACTACATGGTTGATAAATTCAAATATTAATCAACGGCCATAACGAGCAGAGGATAAAATTCTATTTCCCAATCGGGCCACATGTCCTGCCCAAAGCAAGAGTCTAAACTGTCCTCACCACATCTGGTTTCCTATAAAGATAATGTATATCATTATGAAAGTCTTCTTGGTCCAGAAACTTTCCTTAAGAACTTTAATTTTAAATACTCGTAACATGTTCTCCTCCCTTAAAGTAACAGTCCATGATTCGCATACCTACAACTCGAAGGATAACAGTTGTACATACTTTTAGTTTAACTTTTTCCAAAGAAGATGGAATGACAAAAGTCCCTGTAATGGTTAACAGCATGCATTTCCAGTGTTAAGCTTTTGTTTAATATTTCGGGCACCACATTCCTGTTTGAAATTATTGTTCCTAGATATTTGAGTTCTACCACATCTTCAAAACTTCCCTTTTATCATTATCTGTCCATTTCCATTATATAATTATTTCTACGTGTGGCCATACATTTGGTTCATTAATATTTACTTCCAGCCCGAATTTCATAGTTATACTGACTAGAGTATGTGCGTTATACTTTAATAACACTGGTCATCATGATTTTTGTCTCATGAGTAACAATAGTTGTATATAGCGCAGTTTTTTTATCGCGTTTTCAAATATGTATTCGGAATTTCTTCATCACCCACAGTTTTTTTATTTCAATTTCAATTAATGGATTTAAATAATTATTTTTAATAAACTCTTTCGTCCATTTTTCCAATGTAAAAAGTGAGCGATGAGAACGGGGAGCACTTTCATCAGGAGATTTCAGCTATGCAAAAGATATATCAAGGCAAATGGAATCCTAATATGCTGGCCGATTATTGTTGGACAATCAAGAGGGATGCTCCACAGGCGAAATATAGCAGAAAATCGTAATTTCTTACTTTCTAGGCGAGTCCGAATGTTTCAATATTGTGTAGTTACGAATGTAGAAAATATTAAAGTGTTTGAAAGTATTATAAATACTTCTCTCTCGGAAACCTTGCGTGTTGGAGAAAAACCTATATCATTTTTTAATTCTGCAGAAAAATACTATCAGAATCACATATTTTCTTTCTGAGACCAAAAAAAATTTATTTGTTGTTGCTCAGTGTAATTAATCAAATTATATAATAGTCTAGTGGGAACTATTCACTCCTTTATATCCCTTACGATATCATCACCATCATCATCCTGCCAGGTATTAGTCCTACAAGAATTGTTACGGCCTGAGAAAGCGGCTATCGTGCCATCTTTTCATAGGTCGACCAAGTGACCGTTTCCCATTTGGACAGTAGTTCATTATTGCCTTGGGGATCCTGGATCTAGCCATCCTTGAGACATGTTCCTTCCAGTTTAGCTGATATCTGGAGATGTAGCCCAGTATTGGTAACACATTAAGTTCTTGAAGAATTTCTACATTTTTCTTTCGATCCCATTTGGTGTAGCCAGCTGTTCGGCGCATAAATCTCATCTCACAAGTTGTTAGTCTACTTTCATCTCTCGTCCTTATAGTCCACGCTTCACTCCCATAACATAGGACTGGTCGAGCCATTATTTGATAAAGACGAGTACGAGTTGTTTTTTGAACTAATGAAGGTTTTAAAACTCTATTAATGATTCCCATTGATTTGTTGAATTTCACAATTTTCTCTGATAAATCCAAATTTTCAACAAAAGAGAGTTTATATCCCAAATAAGTAAACTCATTAACTCTCTCTAAAATTTTGTTATTTAAACAAATTTTGCTTGGTATTGGGATTTTCCACAAAAGGCTATTATTTTAGTTTTATTGGTAGATATTTCCATTGAATTCCCTTACGATATATATATATATATATATATATATATATATATATAGGCCCTATAGACCGAGTTCTCGCGACATCTAGTAATAATGGAGAATATAATACATATATAAGAAAAATAAGTGTTTGAATTGGATTCGCCTGGTAGTGTAATGGATATCACGCTGAGGTACAGACTCAGAGATCCGGGTTCGAATCCCGTCCAGGCATAAACATTTAATTATAACATCTATAAAGCGTCACTGCTATAAAGTAAAAAAATATTATCTTTAATTTGCTTACTTGTTATAGTCTGCTACTAGGTGGCAGTGAAAACCGAGTTCTCGCGACATCTAGTAATAATGGAGAATATAATACATATGTAAGAAAAATAAGTGTTTGAATTGGATTCGCCTGGTAGTGTAATGGATATCACGCTGAGGTACAGACTCAGAGATCCGGGTTCGAATCCCGTCCAGGCATTTATTTTTATCTACCATATTATATATATATATATATATATATATATATATCTGGATCCATCTTTCCTTGCTCCCTCATATAAAATATACGTGTCAATTAATTAGATATCAAGGTACCTGAACATTTCATGGTTGAAATTTCTTAATACTGGGTATTGACAATTACGCTTAACACCATGTAGTAGCCTATAAATAAAAATACAGAACTAAAATAAAGTTTTATATCATTACAGGATAAGTTTGATAAAAATTCAATTTCTGTAAATGTTTACAAATTTTCGAATTCAATGTTATGTATACACAAAGTCAGTATTTCCCGCCTTATAAGTTTATTTGGCCCACCGCAGTGATCTCGAGGTAGCATCGCTGCCTCGTATGCAGCGAGCTGTTGTTCGATCTCTGGTCGGGACACGTTTCCTAGATTATGATTTTTTTTGGGGGGTTTTTCGTCACCTGTAAGACAAATGTCAAACTTTGAGGTCCAAACGGTCCCCAAACACCTATTGCCATCACAATCATCAATTGCCATGTTTGGTATGAATGTGTGTATGAATAGAGTGTTTCGTCTTAACCCATTCGCCTCAGAAGACGAGGTACACTCGCTTAACTCTGTTGTTATATATTTTGCAATATTTTGTACATCGCTTGGCAGGATAATTTTCTGTTAACATTTATGAGTAGTAGAGGAATGTGTTTTTGCCTTCACCCTTATTGTGATATCAAGTACCGTTATATTTTGTTTGTTTTGAATGTCTAGAATACACTTTATAATTTACGGTAACTTAAATTCGGTTTCTGGGAAAATGCATTGAGCATTTAAACCTGAATCGAATGGGTTAATGTTGTGTTGTCTCGGAAGAGGCCCTGATATTGAGATGATACCACATTCGGGGAGGCCCTCCATGTCCTTATGTGATAAAACAACTAATAAAATCTATTTAATAAAATAGTATTAAGATTTAACTATATTTCAGACTAATATATTGTATATATTTTAAGTGATAGATTATTTTATTATATTTTGTTACTTTCCTCTTACTTTATTTTCATGTAGACAGGAGCAGTTCTTCATTTGCGTATATATTATCGTATTCATTTTAATTATCATTAACTATATTATGTTATTAGGTCTTACTTTTATTATTGTTCAGATTGGCCAAATAATTGCTTAATATCTAATATCACTGTGGTTTTTGTACTTGAATGTAATATATATTTGTCTTGGTAGTGGAAGAGAAGGCCATATGGCCCTAACTCCACAAGGTTAAATAAATTAATAACAATAACAAATTTAAAAATCTAATATATAAAAATGAAGGTTTGTTGATCCGATTGTGATGGGGCTTTTTGCAAAATGTTCAAGAGATTCTCGGGATGAACATAGGCTATAAGAGAGTTGCGATGTTCAAATCCTACACCCTTAAAAATCACCCTTTGTAGTGGAAAACGTGAAAAAAGTAGCTCTTTGGACGTTTAAATTGCTTACGCTGCCTAAACCATACCAAATACACAAAGTTAATGTACACAGAATTGAATATCTTAAAATTGTCTACAAAAAAGTCCGCGACAGCATATGTTTATCTCTTATGGATAACTCACAATAACCATTTTTGTCTTTCATTGATGCCAAGAAGATCGAGACAAATACGTAGATTCCTATGCAAGCATGGCAAGCACATAGCGGGTATTCTTTTACGGATAACTCACAATAACGAATTTTGTCTTTTAGCTCATTCATGCCATGAAGATCGAGAAAAGTAGATTCCCGAGCATCACCGGATAATCAGCAATGGGAATCTTAAAATAATTATGATATACATTTATAGTTATTTTTCATTTAACTTATTCAACAAATCATAAAAAGTACATTAATTTTTGCCTTTCAACTCATTTATGCCAAGAAGATCGGGACGAGTAGATTCCCGGACAACGCCGGGTAAATAGCACGGGGTATCTAAAAACAATTACGATATAAATTGTTCCTTCCACTTATATAACTAAACATAAAACACATTAATTTTGGTATTTCAGCTCATTTATGTCAAGAAGATCGTGCAACGCCGGGTAATCAGCACGGGATACTAAAAAATATACATTTATAATTATTTTTCCTTTTACTTATTCAACTAAACGTAAAAGCTCATTAATTTTCATGTATTTAGGCGTAGCAGCGCACGACGGGTATTAGCTAGTAATAAATATAATAATAATAATAATAATAATAATAATAATAATAATAATAATAATACTTTATTTATTCTGTCAGAGTTAAGGCCATAAGGCCCTCTCTTCCACTCAACCAGCACAAATACAAATAAATATTTGACAAATATAGATGTACACTATACTAATTATAAACAGTTAAAGATACAATAAATGTAGCAATGTAAATGTCATGTACAAACAACATTTTATAGGGTAATAACAATAATGATACGATAATAATAATAATAATAATAATAATAATAATAATAATAATAATAATAATAATAATAATATAAATATGATACATTATACGGGAAACACCAATTAATATATATATATATATATATATATATCTTACACTGGATAATAATGAAGTCGAGTTTAGAGCAAATATAAATTTAGATTTCTTTTAAAAGATGCCAATGTCCGGCAGCCCCTTATTTATTGTGGTAGGGAATTCCAGTTGCGAGAAGTGGAGATGGTATATGACATGGAGTGATGTGATGTCCTATGTTGCGGTGTATTAAGTAGGAGACTATGTTGTGATCTTGTGTTTAGGTTATGGTTTGAGGATAGATACTGGAAACGGGATGATAAATAATTGGGAATCGAGGTATGTAGGATCTTAAATAGGAGAATTAGACAGTGCGATTTTCTTCTCTCTTTTAGATGTAGCCATGACAATTCGTGGAATAATGGAGAAATGTGATCTTTGTGTAAATGGTGTTTCGTCTTAATGTCTCGTTTTGGAGGAGACCCTCACATTTAGCTGATGATTCATTCGAGGAGGTCCTTAATGTCCTTGTGTGGTCAAAAAAGTATGTACATGATCCATAGTTAAATTCCCTGTCCCGACAGGTAGTGTCCCTGTAAGGCCCGGGTGTTATGTGGCACGTAAAATTAGGCCTATCTCTAAGGTGAGAGGTGAAACTGCGCTAATGGAGAGGAATATGTTTATCTGAAATGTTACAATTTCTGGAATAATATAGCATTCATATTACGAATTGTCATTTAGTGTCAAGTTTATAACGTCATCGGACTACATTTTTATCTGTTGTCTTTCTGGGAACACATTCACAATACATTAGCTCAACATCCACAATCCCACCTCCGCCACCGAAATAATCAATTTTGTATACATTTTAGTAAAATCACTCTTTTGTCATCCCTTCACAAAATAGCATAATTCGACTCCTCGTATCGCTGCTTAGAACCGCGTTGTTCATTTACATTTTATATAATTTTGTAGAGATCTCAATTAAGTTTTTGGCACTATGCAATTCACAATAATACACTGTTTTAGGTAAAGGAGTTTAATACATTCTGACCAAAAATTTCATAGTTTTATGTGTGAAACTTATGCAGAAGAGAAAGCTACAATATCTGAGCAATGGATAATGCACATTTTACCTAGTAAATATGGTGATTTTAGGTAACTTTGAGTACAAATTCTCATTTAATTTTAGGGCATTTGTTATTTTTTGGGGAAAAATAAGTTTTGGTGATTCCATTCCACCGTGTTTTACCTACATAAGTTCGAATAAAAAACAGATTCGCAATTTATTGTTGCAGTATGAGAATAATTACCTGAGACTAACATACGGGTTAATTTTTCCCACAAAATAATGAGAAATGCCTTGAAATTTAAATAGGAATTTGTGCTCAAATTAACCTAAAATCACCATACTTACAAGATAAAAACATGCATTAGTCATTGTTCAGACAGTGTAGCCAACTTATCACAAGAAGCAGCTAACGAATAGGGGAACGCTACAGTAATCTTCTGTACACTAACTCGCACATTTTCCCCTCCTAACTTATCCAAACTAACACTGACTAGCCCATTGTCTCACCTTCCTTACCTTGCCCACTAATGTAGGTGGACTCCTGGAATAGAATCCCCTTACATGTGTGTAAACATTTTGGCAATTTGCTCTATCGGAAATATGTGTTATCACATAGACCAACATGACGCTAGCACTCACTTTTCCGATAAATTATTCACAACTCCATCGCCGTAGCCGAGTGGGTTAAGGCAAGAAGCCTTGGCGCAGAGCTACGGGACCTGCGCTGGTTCGAGTCCCCATGGGGGAAGAAACTTTCTCATGGAATTTCGGCCAGTATGGGACCGGTGCACACCCAGCAGCGTGAGATATTTATTTAGCTACAATACATTTGTGGCTCCGGGTTGAGAAGACCAGATATAACAGCTGGGGGACACGGCATGCTGACTACATGTAACCCCTACACTATTAGATGATTGTCTACCCATGTTATTAACACATGTGGATGTGAGACCAGCAGCCGGATGGTAGGCCAAGGGCCTTCTAGGCATGTTGCGCTCGGAGTTTTTTTAGGTTGTACGATAGCATAGAATAACTGAGTTTTCTTTTTAGTGGAGTTAGAGCAATCTGGTTGCAAACAGGCGATATATAGCAATACCAAGATAATTATTAATTAATTAACTATGGAGCCACATACTAAGATTTCTCATAGGGGCCATAACTATCAGCCGGTTGTACTCGCAAGGGAATATGAAGCACTAGTTCTAAAAATCGGACACACGCCGAGATTGTTTTAGCAACCAATCCACATAAAACACATTTTATACAGTTTTAGAGCTGTTTTAAGTTACTAACACCACTCATTTTCTTAATTAATTTAAAAAGCCACTCACGTGAAAGAAACAATTATATAATTAACATCAAAATATATAGCACCATCAAATGTCAACACACTGCTTTGATTCCATACTTACATTAAGACTTTTAAATTCGTCTTTTTTAAATCTAACTTTTCGTTTAATTTCACAAATACGATTTCACAATATCCCGCACCTGAACGATTTTTGTCGTAAAATCGTTATGCGTTGCTTTAAAAAATCCACAATAAGGCACGAAACTTCTGGATGTTGGCAATCAGAATAAAAATACGTTTAAAACAGAAAAACACTGTACTAAAACATCTGTATTAGAATCTAAAGCTGTTTCATTATTTAATTTTATACTAAAAATGTGAAAAATAACTTATCATTTAACAAAAATTAAATATATATTACATTAAAATAAAAATTAAAACCTGAACCGGGATGTTAATTTTTCATTTCGTGTAATATTTGGGCTTCATTGCCAATTGTCAAAATTTAATTACAACAACGAAATATATATATATATATATATACTCAGGTATATCTAATCGGAATTGAAATAATATATCACAAATGTTCCTTCTAAAATAAAACTGTTTAATGTGAAAATATTATAAAATTTTAAATTAAAAAAATCCCCATTTAACAAAAATGAGACAAAAATATTTTTTGTTTATCTGAAGTCAACTTAAAAAAGTAGAGTTCTCTCATCCAGCTAATAAGATACAATTTTCAGCGAGTGTATAATCAAAATATCACCATTCCATAATTTTTTGTTTCTAGAACTACAATTTGGGAAAAAATTTATACAATATGCAAATAAAATTTTGGAGAATCTACACCAGGAATCCACTTACATTAGTCACTATTCAAACAGAATAGCCAACTTTTCCTTATGGTGCACCAGACTACCCTATTAAGTACAATCTGATTTTTCCATTTTATACCTAACGAAGTAAAATGAGTGTAGGCAGATTCCTGGTATAAAATAGCCATAATTTTAAAAATTATTTTCTTTTTTCAAATACTTATTTCTTCAGTATCCAAATTGAAGGCGTAATATGCACGAATTAACATCAGAATTTGTTCATATCAATTTATTTTCTCAATATTAAAGTAATTTTCTAACACCTTAGCAGCTGGATACTATAAATTATTTTCATTTATAGAAGAGAATCTAGTAAATTTACTGATAATTTACAACTGAGGCGCTTCCAGAGAAGTCAATTAGCGCCAATCAGTTTAAACGAAATAAATCTATGGAGAACGTATTATTACCGCCGTGTTCCAATGCAAACGTCAATACACAGCAGCAGGACTAAGGGCAGGAAGAGTGTTATAAATACCTGGTGGTCGGAGGAAATACAGGCCCTTAAAGACACGCGAAAGGACCCATGGCTTCTCGGAGCACCGTGCATCTAGCAGACAGACCCACTAAACTCTGATACGCGCCACTCGCGACTGATGGCAAAGCACAAGACTGCGATTCGAACTCCCGCCCATGCGAGCGATGCGTGCGCATCCTACCCTCTCCACACTCACGATATATTATATGAAAAAGAAAGCTACTGAGATTTCATTCAAGAACGTATTTCTAGTGGAGTGGAGAGGAGGGTGCGTCTTACTACGGTTCACACACGTTTTCAAGTCCACGTCAGATCAGTTTGACCGCGTCAAGCCCTGAATCATTAAACATTTTCTGTAAACTTACAATGCTTATTCTCTGATGTCATCTAGTTTCTGCAAATTAATAGATATATTCTTCATAGTCATTTTCTTCTACGCATTTGTCTTCACCTTCTTCGTCTTATTTTATTTCATCCTGTCTTCTTGTACTTATTTTTTTACTTCGTAATTTTCTTTTATTTCGTCTTCTTCCACCTCGTCCTTTCTTCTTCTAAGCTTTTTTCTTCTTCTTCGTCTTTTACATCTTCATCTTCGAATTTTACTTCTTCATCGTCTTTTACTTCCTCTTCCTTTTTACTTCTCCTTATTCGTCTTTTACTTCTTCTTCGTCTTTTACTTCTCCATCGTCTTTTACTTCTTCTTCTTCTTCTTCTTCGTCTTTCACTTCTTCTTGTCTTTTACATCTTTTTCTTGTCTTTTGCTTCCTCTTCTACGCCGTTTACTCCTTCTTTTTCCTCTTTTACGTCTTCGTATTCGTCTTCTTCTTCTTCTTCATTACTTACTCATATTTCGCCTTTTTCCTTTTCGTCGTCTATTTCTTCTTCGCTTTTTTCATCTTCTTCCTATTATTAATTACCCTTCTTCTTCTTCTTCGCCTTTTTCTTCTTCGCTTTCTTCTTCTCCACCCATTTCATCTTCGCCATTTTCTTCTTCTTCTTTCCCTTTTTCTTCTCGATTTTATCTTTTTTTTTCATTCCTACTTGTTCTTATTTTTTTCGTCTATTTAACTAAATGGCACAGAGAGTAGAGTGCGTGTAGGCAAACAGTTTTCGGATACTTTTGAAATCCAGAATGGGTTTGAAGCAAGGAGATGCACTATCTCCTCTACTATTTAATTTTGTACTAGAGCATGTCATCAAAGCTTTAGAGGACGAAGAAGGCCTACAACTCAATGGTATTAATAAGCTGTTGGTTTATGCTGATGATGTAGTACTATTAGCCGAAAGCGAGGAGAGCCAACACATACACACTACTGAGTAACACTAAGAAATTGGCACTGGAAGTAAATATCAATAAAACTAATTATGTGGTCACACGTAAAAATACATTATATAATGGAAATGGACAGCTAATGACAAATGAGGGAAATTTTGAGGAAGTGGCTGAATTCAAATACCTAGGAACAATAATCACAAACAGGAATGAGATGCACAAGGAAACTAAACATAGGCCCAATTCTGCAAATACATGCTATTATGCATTACAGAGACTCTTGACTTCCCAACTCCTTTCAAAAAAACGTTAAACTGAAAACATATAAAACTATTATTCTACCAGCTATATTATATTAATGTGAAATATGGATTCTTACTTTAAGGGAGGAAAGGAGATTACGAGTATTTAAGAATAAAGATCTAAGGAAAATATTTGGACCAAAGAGAGATGAACAGACAGGTGAATGGAGAACACTGCCTAACAGTGAATTACATAGTCTTTATAGGAAGCCAGATATAATGAGAACAGTTAAGTCTCGTAGACTGCGATGGGCAGGATATGTGGCACGAATGGGGAATGAAAGACGTGCATGGAAGTTTCTTGTAGGAAAACCCGAAGGAAAACGCCCAGTTGGTAGAACAAGAATGAGGTGGGAGAACAACGCTATGATTTGAGGAAGTAGATTATACAAGAAATGATTGGAAAACATTGGCTCAGGATAGGGATATATGTAGAGCTCATGTCCGCGCGGCCATGAACCTACGGGTTCGATAGTGCCAGTGAGTTAGTTATTTAACAGTATTCTCCTTTTCTTCCTTTTCGTATTCTTTGTCTCCATTTTCGTTTTCTACTTTGACTTCTTTATCTTCTTCGTCTCTATATTTCCTTTTTCTTCTTTGTCGTCCATCTTCTTACACTTCGTCCTTTCTTCTACTTCTTCTACTTCGTTTTTTTCTATTTCTAGTTCGTACTTCTCTTCATATTCTTTGTCATGTTCGTCTTCGTCTTTTACTTCCTGTTATTCGTCTTCTTCTACTTAATTTTATTCTCTTCCTTCATACGTTTCTTCTTCGTCGTCTATTTCTTCCTCCTTTTCGCCTTTTTCATCTACTTCCTATTATTCATCTTCTTCCTCTACGCCTTTTTTCTTTTTCCTTTGTTTTTCCTTCTTTTTCGCCTTTTCCTTCTTCGCCTTTTTCTTCTTCGCTTTCTTCTTCTCCGCCATTTTCTTCTTCTTCATTCCCTTTTTCTTCTTAATTTCATCTTCTTTTTCCTCACTTCTACATGTTCTTATTTTTCTTCGTCTATTTAACAGTCATCTTCTTTTCATCCTCTTCGTATCCATTGTCCTCATTTTCGTTTTTAACTTCGTCTTCTTTTTCTTTATCTTCTTCTCCTCTATATTTCCTTTTTTCATGGCCAGTTATGCAAAGATAATTTAGTTCTACAGTTATAAACTGTGTTACTTATATCAATATCAGGTTCTGGATATAAAATTCTCTCTTTTCCCCTCCCTTTGAAGCTATTTTATGTTTCCCACCTCTCCTGGAACATGATGTCACGATAAGATCCTAAACTCTGGATCACAGGTAATAATATTTCTTTGAATAAAGTATGAATAACCTCTTCCCAGGTAAGTGATCAGATCAAGCTAGCGCCACCTCCAAGAATATACAAACGTTTAAAACGCGACACACAATGTACGCATTCATTCATTCATACCAGCAAGGCGAATATGATGCCGTGATTATCAAGCGTCGGTCAACGGCCACTAAGTAACAAAAAAAATTGTAATGCACGACTGTCCTTGAAGTTGGTTGTGACACAACTAGAGTACAGTTAGTTTCTTAACAATGTTCATTACTTCATAATGATAATAATTTACTGTACTTCTCCACACAGGTGAATGGAGAAGACTACATAACAATGAACTACATGGTATTTATAGGAAGCCAGATATAATAAGAACAGTTAAGTCTCTTAGACTGCGATGGGCAGGACATGTTGCACGTATGGGGAATGAAAGACTTGCATGGAAGCTTTTTGTAGGAAAGCCAGAGGGAAAACGCCCAGTTGGTAGACCAAGAATGAGGTGGGAGAATAACATTAACTATGATTTGAGGGAAGTAGATTATACAGGGAATGATTGGAAAGCATTAGCTCAGGGTAGGGATGCATGGAGAGCTTATGTCCGCACGGCCATGAACCATCGGATTCGATAGTGCCAGTGAGTAAGTAATTAAGTAAGTAAGTATTTGTTTTGCAGTGTAGGCTATATATTTATGTCTGTTAGTGATTTATAGCAGGATTTTAATATTATAATGAATATAAAAGTTAAAGTTAATAATTTCGTATTTTAAAATTCTATTAATATTTAAATATAACTTAAATAAATAAAAACATCTAAATAATTCATTGTTGGTTATTGTTGAATAAAAATGTCTCAGTAACAATTAAAGAAATTGTATTACATAACAGTTTTGTAAATAATGCTTTTAAAATTGTTTTAAGTCTTTATTGTCAAAATTATAAATCCTTCTGTTAAAACTGTAATAAGAACACCTGCATAACTTCATATTCTTAAATAAAAGTAAACTAAACTCTGATTGGATGTTAAAACAATTAACGTTCGTATTTAACAAATCAATTTAAACTTATATTTAAAGGACTATTAACCAACAGAATTTAAAAATAACATCATGTGATGTAATAATGTTCTTTAAAATTATAAAAGAATTACACTATTCATTCTGCATACAACTTTCAACAAAGATAGAAGCAATAGAGCTCTGCTGATAAAATGTAATTTTTAATACAAGAAGAATAACTGATTCAAGAAAAGAAAATAATATTTTAATTGACGGTGAAGGATTATTCCACCTACATTTATTTAATCTTGTGGGAAATTAAGAAGTGAATAAATTTGAAATTATTTCTATAAGAAGCATTTTTTAGTGATTTTAAAGTGTTTTCGTATCCAGTATACCAACTTCCGACTCTAAGAAGAGAATCCGGCTCTTCCGAAAACCAAACCCAACCTGAACCAGTAATTCTTTTTGGGACACAAATCCTTCTTCAAAATGTTACTACAACATCGGGCATGAAGAGAATTACTACTTCAAAACGTCGCCACAAAGTGGGACAAAGCAATTTACTTCTTCAGATTATAAGAAAATATCGATAATACTAAATACATGTTCGTGCACAGAAATATATAATGGAAATGGACAGTTAATGAAAAATGAAGGAAATTTTGAAGAAGTGGCTGAACAATAATTACAAAGGATAATGAGATGAAGAAAGAAATTAGCAATGGGCTCACTTCTGGAAATGCATGCTATTATGCTTTAAGGGACTCTTGTCTCAACTTCTCTCAAAGAACACTAAAAAGAAAACATATTAAACTGATATTCTTCCAGTTACATTAAATGGATGCTTCACATCGACTCTTACTTTAAGGGTGGAGAAACGACTACGAGTATTTGACAATAAAGTTCTTTGGAAAATTTCTGAACCAAAGAGATATCGTCAAGACAAGTGAATAGAGAAGACAACATAACAGTGAGCTACATAATGTTTATGAGAAACCAGATATAATAACAAGAGTTAAGTCTCGTAGACTGAGGTGGACAGGATAAGTGGCATTAATAGAGCATGGAAACTTATTGTATACATTCAGAAGGAAGCGCCAGTAGGCATGTCACGAATCAGCTGGGATAATAATATTAACCATGATTTGAGGAAAGTAGATTTTACAATGGATGATGGGGAAACAATTAGCTCAGAATAGGGATGTATGGAAAGCTTAGGTCCGCGCGGCCACGAACCTACGGGTTAGATAGTGCTACTAAGTTAACTTTTATAAGATACATGATGTGTTCCGTTGAGGTATTATTCAAAATTAAAATATGAAATTATGGAATGTTCACCTGAAAGGTCCGTCTCCTCAACTTAATTGGTTATTTAACTGTAGCGCTTTCCTGCCGATGATCGGATAAGTTCCGAAAGCGCTACAGTTAAATAACTAATTAAGTTGAGGAGACGGACCTTTCAGGTGAATATTCCATAATTTTATATTTTAATTCAGTAAGTTAGTGAGGACATAGTTTATTTTGTTGCGTCTGATATTAGGAACATTTTGAAAAAAGTTAATGAATTCAAATACCTAAGAACAATAATTACAAGTACGAAATACAGAAAGAAATTTACCCAGTATACATTATAGGGATACTTGTCATCACAACGTGACTAAAATACGTCAAAATAAAATATACAAAAAAGTTATTCTTCCAGTTATACAGGGTGCCCCATTCAAACCTTACACATTTTAATTAATCATAACTAACAAAGTATGCGGAATTATGAAATGAGGCCGGTATTAAACGAAACAGAAACTCGAAGAATTTTCATTGCCACGCACTAATACACCTCTATATGTGAATCTCTTCTACTGAAACACGTGTGCGAGCACCTCCTGATTATTTTTTAACGCTTCCAGTGGCCAGAAACTTCACAAGCCATGCATTAATGGACTTCCCATCAGGTTCATTTCCTCCATATTCTCTCCGGTAATTTATTTGCACTTTAATTATTGACTTCGTCTCTGCATACCAGAAAATAGTTTGTGCTCGCCATTTTGTTTTATGTTGTTATTGTCAAACATGCGACAGATGAATTAACTGTAACAATGAAAACAAAAATTATTTGAGTTCCTCTTTCTTTTAATACCAACCTCATTTCATAATTCCGCATGCTTCGAGAGTTATGATTAATTAAAATGTGGGAGGTTTGAATGGGTCACGGTGTATTATCCATTTTATATAAAGACGAACAGACAGGTGAATGGAGAAGACTACATATCAGTGAGATACACTATATTTATAGGAAACCTGAAGTAATAAGAAAAATTAAACTTCGCAGCCTGCGATGAACAGGACATATGGTACGAATAGGAATGAAAGAGGGACATTTAAGTTTATGTAGGGAAACCTGAGAGAAACGCCTAGAGGATAGGCCAAGAATGAGGCAGGAGAATAAAATTAACCATGATCTTTGAGGAATTGGCTGAATTCAAATACCTAGGAACAATAATCACAAATAGGAATGAGATGCACAAAGAAATTAAACATAGGCTCAATTCTGGAAATGCATGCTATTATGCATTGCAGAGACTTTTGATGTCCCAACTCCTTTCAAAAAACGTTCAGCTGAAAATATATAAAACAATTATTCTACCAGTTATATTATATGGGTGCGAAACATGGACTCTTACTCTAAGGGAGGAAAGGAGATTACGAGTATTTGAGAATAAAGTTCTTAGGAAAATTTTTGGACCAAAGAGAGATGAACAGACAGGTGAATGGAGAAGACTACATAACAATGAACTACATGGTCTTTATAGGAGCCAGATATAATAAGAAACGTTAAGTCCCGTAGACTGCGATGGGCAGGACATGTTGCGCGTATGGGGAATGAAAGACGTGCATGGAAACTTCTTGTAGGAAAGCCAGAAGGAAACGCCCAGTTGGTAGACCAAGAATGAGGTGGGAGAAACAACATTAACTATGATTTGAGGGAAGTAGATTATACAGGAAATGATTGGAAGCATTAGCTCAGGATAGGGATGTAGGAGAGCTTATGTCCGCGCGGCGCGCCATGAACCTACGGGTTCGATAGTGCCAGTGAGTAAGTAAGTAAGTAAGTAAGTATGATCTGAGGAAAGTGTAGATAGATAGACAGACAGACAGACAGACAGACAGACAGACGGACGGACGGACGGACAGACAGACAGACAGACAGACAGACAGACAGACAGAACAGACAGACAGACAGACAGACAGTCGGAGACGTACGGACTGACGGACGGACGGACGGGCGGGACGGGCGGACGGTCGCGGCGGGCCGGGCGGGCGGGCGGGCGGCGGGCGCGAGACGGGCGGGCTGGGGCGTGGCGGGCTGTCGGGCGCTGCGGGCGTGCGTTCGGGGCGGCGTGGCCTGTGGCGGTCGGGCCGGTCGGGCGTGCGGGCCGGCTGGGC